>JABUQX010051867.1:2500-20000 GCA_015478945.1 Trachelipus rathkii
TAATAATAATAATAATAATAATAATAATAATAATAATAATAATAATAATAATAATAATAATAATAATAATAATAAGAATAATACACAATAATAATAATAATAATAATAATAATAATAATAAAATAAATAATACAAGTTTCAAGCCATAATAATAATACACACACACACACACACACACAATAATAATAATAATAATAATAATAATAATAATAGTACTACACATTACTATTAATAACAATAATAATAATAATAATAATAATAATAATAATAATAATAATAATAATAATAATAATAATAATAATAATAATAATAATAATAATAATAATAATAATAATAATAATAATAATAATAATAATAATAATAATAATAATAATAATAAAACTCGATTAGATAATTAATTTTTAAAATTAAAAAGTTAAAAGAATAATACCCTCATAGGCAAATCGCCCTCTGTTAATGCATGGCATACGAGGGCGTTGATTCAAGCACGTACCAAGCCTTCGTTCGTACACCCGGACATTAAGGAACAAATTCTATTTTTAATATTTCAACAATTTTGATAAAACATATAATAATAATAATAATAATAATAGTAATACTAAATAATAATAATAATAATAATAATAATAATAATAATAATAATAATAATAATAATAATAATAATAATAATAATAATAATAATAATAATAATAATAATAATAATAATAATAATAATAATAATAATAATAATAATATTTCAGTACGAATTTATATACATTTTTTTATTTTGCATGTATATAAAATTATTGATCTTTCATGTTTTATATCATCGGGTAAATTATTGTATAGTACAACAGAAGTGTAACTTACTGCCTCATGTGCTTAGTAAGTGTGTAGAGATGAGTTTTTAGATTGGTGCGATTTCGAAGGATAACTTTTCCTCCAGTTTGATTTGATTTGATTTCACCTTAAAATCTCAGAGTGTTATTCTGTATTATTTTGTGTATTTTTTTTAAGAGGGAGAGATTAAGGAGATGTTCAAATTGCAATATGTTAAGTTTTTTAAACAGAGGTGGTGTATAACTATAAAAATCTCTGCTTCCACTAAGTAGACGTATAATAAGCTTTTAGATTCTTACGATTGGGTAGGTTTTACAAGTAGTTCCATACACCGAAAGACAGTAAAGTAAGTGGGGGTGCATCTGTGCAGCTATATATCTTTTGTAATATATATAATGGGACGTATTTTGTTTATTTTACCAGTACATACATATATTTTGTTTGTTTACTAATGAGTTTATGTGTTCTTTAAAGGTTAATTTTTCATCATAATTATCTTGCATTAATTGTCGTGTAAACTTAAGAAAATGAAAAGATTTTAAAATTATTTCCTACGTTTTTGTTGCTTATTATAATGTATAAAGTTTTCAGAAAATTTAACGACTGTTTATTTGCACTGTCAAATGTCTTGAGAGAGTGCTCCAACTTTTGGACAGAGGTTTCGGGGCTTCAACAGTACTCAAAATAGAGTAATCATTCAAGTAAGAGACAAAGAATGAGTTGTGAGAGTTGACATAGATCATTTGTGTATATAGAGAAAAGTAGTGGTCCTAGTAAACGGGAAAACCTTGTGAGACTTCTATTTTAGCTTCTTGTTGTATATCGTGAGAATGTATCACATGCTTGATATTTTTGTTGTTTCATTCGATAGATTTAAACACTGTTATTCATGTTATGAGTAGCTATTTAATTTACATATCAGAATGCGGTCTATTTTATCAACAGCTTTTGTAAATCTAATACAACAAGAGGGCACACGATCTGTTCTTTAAATTTGCAATGAAGCCAGTTAAATATAAGCGCCTTGTAAGATGACGTCCCGTTTTCAAAACAAATAATAATAATAATAATAATAATAATATATATATATATATATTATATATATATATAGAAAGTATATATATATATATATAAGGTTATATATGTTAGTTATATATATATATATATATATATATATATATATACATATACGTATATATGAGATAGATATATATATATATATATATTATATATATATATAGGAGAGAAGAAGAAGTATATATATATATATATATATATATATATATATATATATATATATATATATATATATATATATTAAGCTTTATATTTTTATATATATGTGACATTTAAGTTTATTTTTTTATATATATATATAAGCAGTTATATATATATATATATATATATATATATATATATATATATATATATATATAAATTATATAAATATAGAGAAGAAAAGTATAAATATATATATATATGTATATATATATATATATATATATATATATATATATATATATATATATATATATATATATATATATGTATATATATATATTTTTTTTAGTTATTATTGTCATTATAAACAGTTCATTTTATTTGGATACATTATAAAATCGGATTATCTGTTTGCAATGTTGTTTCCTCTCTCTCTCTCTCTCTCTCTCTCTCTCCTCTCTCTCTCTCTCTCTCTCTCTCTCTCTCTCTCTCTCTCTCTCTCTCTCTTTTCTCTCTCTCTCTCTCTCTCTCTCTCTCTCTCTCTCTTTCTCTCTCTCTCTCTCTCTCTCTCTCTCTCTCCCTTTCTCTCTCTCTCTCTCTCTCTCTCTCTCTCTCTCTCTCTCTCTCCTCTCTCTCTCTAAAATACAATCATTAAATCACACTTTAATTCTTTCATTTGTTTAGCAATTTTTGCTTCACGATATCTTTACAATTGATAAATTAAATTCAGCATAAAAAAGATATGAGACAAGACGATCTTTCAGACAAAAACTCCCATAAGAAAGCCTACTTATCAGGATAATGTTTGACAATCCACATGTAAGTCACAATTTCGAACATCAAAAGATATACACTATTAAACAATTCGTTTGGAAAGCATATGTTATTATTTTGTTTTTCTGCCAGCATATTTCCTACCCATACTTTGATTAGGAGTTTAGTGACATGCTACTCGAAAAATGCTATCTAGGATTTTCTCCATTCTGAGTAAATATTTGTAAGGTGATAAGCTTTTTAGTCATATACATAACAAGTTATTATAAATCTTTCAAAACGGTAGTGTTTGATCTTAAAATTATTTGCTCCATGAGGAAATTCTGAGATTCTCCAAGTAAAACCTAAAAGAAAATGCCTGAAGTGTAATTTTCTTTCTTCTTCTTCTTCTGTTGTTGTTGTTGTTGTTGTTGTTGTTGTTGTTGTTGTTGTTGTTGTTGTTGTTGTTGTTGTTGGTTGTTGTTGTTGTTGTTGTTGCTGTTATTATTATTATTATTATTATTATTATTATTATTATTATTATTATTATTATTATTATTATTATTATTATTATTATTATTATTATTATTATTATTATTATTATTATTATTATTATTATTACCATTTTGATTTAAATGATCGTTTCTTCGGACTTTATTGCTTAAGGTTGTATATATAGGATAGTTTCATTATTTTTTTATAAATTTTTATTTGCGGTAAATATTGTTTGGTAATCTACTCTTTGTAAGCGTTATTAAACAACCAACTAGTTTTCATTTCAGTATCTTAATATATATATAAAGTAAAGTTATGAGCAGAGCATGTGTTTATATATACATATACATGTTATATATGTATGATATGTTTTTATAGCACATAAGTAAATATATTATATATTTTTTTAACTTTATATATATATATGTAAGTATGTATGTTATATAAATAGTTATATATATGCTACATATATATATATATATATATATATATATATATATATATTGTTATGTTATATATATATATATATATTATATATATATATATATATATATATATATATATAGGTGTTAAATATTGCATAATCGCAATTTTATTATTTAGATCTTAAACAAAGAACATATGGTGGGAAGGTAAAGAATTACTGCCTTCTCCAGGATTGAACCACCGCGTGTTGCGACTGAGGACAATATAATCGATGCTTTACCACTGAGCTATCCCCCAACCCAAAAAAGTTGGGTTCAAGAACAGTTTCAAAGCAACCGAGCTCCCTTCAAGGCGACATCACCAGGTGTCCAGCCTGTCCTATCCCTCATTCTTAAATTTGTAGGTGCTAAATATTGCATAATCGCAATTGTGGCTATTTAGATCTTATAGTACATATAGTAGAGTTGTAATGAACACGTCTTCTCCGGGATTGAACCACCACGTGTTACGACTGAGGACAATATACTCGATGCTTACCACTGAGCTATATTTAACACCTACAAATTATTAAGAACGGGATAAGACAGGCTGGAAACCTCGTGATGGCTTTGAAGGGAGCTCGATTGCTTTAAAACTGTTCTTGAACCCAACTTTTTTGGGGTTGGGGATAGCTCAGTGGTAAAGCATCGAGTATATTGTCCTCAGTCGCAACACGCGGTGGTTCAATCCCGGAGAAGGCAGTAATTCTTTACCTTTCCCACTATATGTCTTTGTTTAAGATATATATATATATATATATATATATATATAGTATAAAGTTAGTATATATATATATATAGTTAAGTATATATATATAGTAAATATATATATATATATATATATATACATATATATATATATATATATAGTTAGTTATATATATATAAAAGAAAGCAGCATATATTATATTATATATAGTTGCTATATATATATATATATATATATATATATATATATATATATATATATATATATATAAATATATATTACATATATATATATATATATATATATATATATATATATATATATGTATACATAAATGAGAAGAGTTAGTATATATATATATATATATATATATATATATGAAAATACGATGTTAATTTTATTTATTCCTTGTGAGAAAATGTAAATATATTTTAGGTTCCCGATTTGGGAGTATAATAAAAGTTAGATAAGAAAACTCATCTTATTACAAACCTTAAAAAGTGTGATCTTTGGAAAGTACCTGAAAGCACAAAATATCCAACACTCCCAATAGGAAAAATAAAAAGAAATTCTCCGGAAGCTGTAAGTTTTAAATTAATTTTATTTTAATTATTCCACAATGACGGAAGAGAATGGAAGCTCCATTGGGTCTTTCCAAACTCCCAAAACTCCACCAACCCTTGCGGCAATCATGTCCTTCCCTAAGATGAGCTTATACTTACAGGATGCATTTAAAATATCTGCAACGGGCCAAGTTTCTCACCGTGGCTAGAGAATGTAAAAGAAAATATTGAACTAAAAGTCCCACGGCCCGCTCTACAATCTACCTAGCAAATACAGACCCTGCAACTCCTCAGATGAACGTCAAGCTATTGACTAAAAGTAGAAAATTTTCGAGACCGAAACCTACTACTCAACACATGCAGAAGCAAACTTTTCTTCAAAAAACTCCACCTGCAAACCAAACCCAACGATCGCTTAATTCACATCCCAGCTCAAACCCCGAACAATCACTTCAAATATGATACCATTGTGAGCAATCAGGTCACTTCAATTGCCAATGTCCATTTAATCCATATTGTCATAAATGTTATCAATATCATGTTCGAGGATCCACACCCCTTTGCAAAAATTCCAGATTTCACCCAAGAAACCCAGATTTTAAAGTCAAATACGCTCCAATCACTCCTCAAATCGAAGAAAGCATCAAAAAAGGACTTTAGAAATTAATTCAAATCACACTCCCAAGAAAAATAATTTCCTCGTTACAACCAAACAATCAACCAAAATCGCTCCCCTTCTACATCACTGCCTCAGAAAAATTGGAATTCTCAAATAAATCAATTCCAAAATACACACTTTCTTAATCTCCTCAAATTTTCAAGAAGATGACCCAAATTACTACAAAAATGAAGAAAATCAGTATATCCCCTTCATGGAAGATTACTTCTCAGATCAGCAATATTACCTAGACTTACTCTAATTATCAACAACCAAGCGATTCCCTTCAAGACACACACAGCAAGAATTGTATGAAAATGCTCAACAAAATAATTAGCTCTGAGATTTGGCCTCAGCACTCCGCTAGATCTCTCTCCTTAACAGAGAGTGCATGCCCAATTTAAAGACTTATAATAATAATTTTAATGAAGAAATGGATTTTTTAAGGTTAATGCATGCAAATCCTCATATAATTTAGATTCACATAACGATCACCTAAGTAATAATAATAATCACCTGCATGATTTTAATTTAAATTTTAATACTATTAATAATGCTAATGACATTGATAATAATTTTAATAATATTCATAGTATTAATAAGAATATTATTTAATATTATTATGACATTTATAATTTCACTTAATAATATTTATATTATTATTATGACATTTATAATAATTTTAATGATATTCATATTAATAATATAAATAATATTAATATTATTATAAACAAGTCATAATATTATTTTTATTAACAAAATGAATACTGTTAATAATGCTAATGACATTTATAATAATTTTAATAATATTTATAGTATTAATAATTCTACTCACACTTATTGCACAAAGGTTCAAACATCCTCACAACTATTGCAACATGATTCCCTCTCCTCACCCACTCTCTCTCTCTCTCACCACCCTCAACATTCACAATTGCAACCAAATATTGCAAATATTTCTCCACCCTTTCCACATTCACACTCACTCCCATCTCTTTTTCGTTACACAAATTCACATGATAACACACACTCTCTCTCGTTACCCAAATTCACATAATTACCTACACACTTCTCTCAGAATTCCTAGCCACAAAATTTTAGTAACGTTCCATCTTCCTTGGATCTTAAAAATTTCATGCTGGTATTAGACATTGAAATAAATCCCGACATTTCACCCCCTTGTTTACTCAATTCCCTTCATTCACGTTTCTCACAGAAAATTTCATCATCCATCACCCTACCACCTCATCAATCACAATAAAATAAATCTACTTTGACTTCTCATAGCGATAAAGATATAACTTCCGACTCACTTTCCTCACAAAATAATCTTTCTGTCGACTCTCCTATATTTCTCCCACACACTCTCCCTCTCACACCAAAAATTCCATTCCACCTCTATACTCAGATTATTTTTCAATTTCTCTCGCTTCCTTCTTATTGACTCTGAGATTATATATAATCTTTATACTACTTTTACTATTGAATTTCATCCATATTCTAAAACAACCCTTTGTCTTAATGCTTAATGCCTTATCTTCTCCTAAAACTTAGTTCTATCTACTAACAACACTCATATAAATAAGTATCTTTACGTCTGTAATATTATTAGCACATGCAAGAAAAGACAAATATTAATAAATATTATAAATTTAAGCGCTTCCCACAAACACTACAAAAGAACACTCTCATCTCCGCTTCAAACCCAATCATAATTTTAGATTAACCTATACCCACCATTCATATATGTCTCACTACCTCTAGTACAGGCCTCTCCAAAGTACAAATCTTATCCCCCCGTTAAGAAATCCTCTCTTATCTCCTATATATCAAGAGGACACTCTTTTACATGACCCATTTTGTTTGATCAATAATTATAACTTCTTCTCTCACTTAAAGATGTCATTGCTCTCGACATGACGAAGTCCCCATCTGCCCTTTTCAAATATTCTCTCTTCAACTAAAACAAGGCTCCCCAAAATATTATATCGTCCACAATACCGCCTTCCAAACAAATATCTCACACATATAGATGAATGGGTCACAATTCTCTCCAAAAAGGTTACATAAAATTTATCTTTTCTTCACACAATCCCCCCTTCTTGTAATTTCCAGAAAGAACTCTTTCCGTCCCAGAATAGTGGCCGATTGTAGGCATATAAACTCTCACTCAGTTTTAGATCGTTATCCTCTACTATGCATAAACGATCTCCTCAATACAACAGGTAAAAGCTCTTTCTTTACCAAACTTCCTTGATGCTTATCACACACTAAAAATTGAGGAGGAATCACAACCATATCTCGCATCTTGCACTCCAAAGGGACAATTTTGCCCCAGCAGATTAAATTTTGGTCTGAAACACACCTCTTATCTTTGCCCGCACAAAATTTCATCATCTATCACCATCACCTCAATCACAACAAAATAAACTCTACTTTGACTTCTCATAATGATAATAATGATAACGAAATAACTCCCAACTCACTTTCCTCCCAAAATATCCCCTTGCAGAGTATTTCTTGATGATGTTTTAATCATGGGTCACTCAATATCATCTCTCTCTCTCTCAAAATATCACTAAAGTTTTTGACTCTTCTCGAAAAAATAATATTTGCATTAAATTCTCTAAATGTCGCTTTCTTCGAACAAGTGTTCTTTTCCTTGGCTTCCGCATTTCAAATAACGGCATCAGTCCTGCCACTGCCAAATTACAAACGCTTCAATCCTTCACACCTACTACAAATGTTGCGAAAACACACTCCCTCATGGGTTTTTTTTTATTTAAATAATTCACTTATTTTATTAACACGCACGCATCACAAAAAGTCCTTGGAGCCTTTATTTATCAGCACAACCAAAAGGGCAAAGAAATATCACTTTCTTTTGTAAGCTTCAGCTTTCTTCTCTCTAAAGCAGAAACAATTATAGCATACTATAGAGCAGGAGCTCTAGCAATAGTATTTGCTTTATTAAAATTCACTACAATTCTTGATATCTCTCACCATTATAACTGAGCAACCAACCATTAACCCACAACTTTAAATGTAAACAACTCACAAAGTCGACCTCTAACGTTGGAACATATATTTCATATTTAAAGCTTGGAACCATAAATACAAGCAAAGCTGTCAAACTTAATGTTATCCCAAATTATCTAAGTCGTGCAACTCACCTCACTTCTCTATACACATCCTTGGCCTCCTGCCTCAACCAATAACCATACACCAATTTGTTACCACCTCGCACCCAAATCTTGCAACTGAATTAATTAACTTTCCCTCGTTTTGAGACCCATCTACAAACTCATCAACTCTCCCAAATCTTTCCCGACATCACCTCCCAAATTCTACTCCTACATGTCATTAAGTACAAAAGGTTTTAGACTATAGAACTTCACTGGCCGATATAAAATGTAAGTGCCGGACTCTATGATAGACCATAGTTATCAAACAGCCATTCCTCACTTTAGCTCAGGAGCATTGTGTGGTTCTGAAAGGTCACATCACCACCCAGCAGGAACGATATACCTTCTCCAAATTTCATACTGCATTAAACAATTTTGGTGACAATTGCGATTCGATAAGAGTCAGCGGCACAGTTCCCAAAACTCGGTCCCATGTATAAGATCATCATCTAAGGATCGAACAATTATCAAAGGTGCACTGCATATTTTAGGTCCCTCTTCCGCTCTGCCATGCTCCACAATCTAAATACATGCTCATTTTTGAAGACCAACTCAAAAAGATATGTCAGAGTTAGTGCCACGCTAGACAACACACTTCTCAAAGACATTGCTGCACACGCCCTTCTTGAACCGATAATTATGAGACAGGATACACCAGTTAATAGTGAGTCTCACTAGTCCCCAGAATTGTGATCAAAAATTCTTAAACAACTTCTGCTTCCAGGAGGCTTTAAAAGCAACAAACATGAAAATAAAAGCACTAACTTAGCATGCCACTAGAACACGAGGCGCAAAAGCCTGCCAACTTTTCTCAGACATTTTGTAAACACAAATCACAATGACTAAAGTAAATTTCTACCATTCGCTCAAATTCTATGAAAGCACTTCTGAATTCTTCTATTGTCACAACAACTACATTTCTCTGCACCACTTTTGGCAAAGATACCTTTTCAACTACCTAATTACAAGTCACCTTTCGAACACCCCAACACCACCCCAATAACATTAACGATTATGGTTGATGAAAAAGTCAAAGAGTAAACATGCAGACTATAGATGGCTCGTCAACATTTATTAGAATCTGCTAGAAAAACAAATGAATGAAGACAAACATTAAACAAGTTATTAGAACACATACATATTTTCAACTATGTTTTACATGCTAGCCACTAAAGGAACTCTCATCACTTCTAAAGTTATTTCCAAAATGGATAGGCTCTTTCTTAGTTAAACGACTCATTCCTTTAAATAAACTTCTACTTCAATGCATATACACTTTTAAAGAATTCATAGTACAGACAATGTTAAAATCTCTCACAGCCTTCCTCCCATAATACTTCCACAATCACTCCACCCAGCCCAACCAAACATTCACCCTCAACCTACTTCACCTAACATTCTTCACAACATCGTCCACCACAACAAGCCATTTTACTTCATCCTCCCCACCTTTCCTCTCTCTTTTCTCACCTCCTCCTCCACTCTCTACTCATATCCCTCCCCAACCATCAACTCCGTCCACTCATATTCCAATGTCACCTCAGCCCCACTCTTCCCCTAAAATCATCTCTCCTTCTCGTACACACATTGCACATTCCAGAGCACTACCTAGAACAACCTTATTTCTCCCATCTTCAATACCACCAACAACTCGCTCCCATCTACCTAACTCTTCTCCTACCTTAGACATATTCCCCTCTCCACCATGCCGCTTATCTCCACCTTCAAATGAAACAATAACACCCCAACCCATTCCCAACCCTCCAAATATATTCTCCCAAACCACTCATCCATCTCCTCCAGATATATCCCCTCCTGCACTCCCCGATTTATAGACACCTTGATCCAAGGTACAAACCATCTATCTCTCATAAACATCCTTCACAACCCCTTTCCATGAAATTACGTAGTCAGATGAAACCACTTCAACCCCAACACCTAAGGCAACTACCACAAAAAAACTATTATTTTCCCTCCCCCTACAGCTGCCCCCTCCTCTGAAACAATCACACGAAGAAATCAAACACGGCTCTTTCCTCCTAATCAGCCCTCCCTCCTTTCTCTCTCTCTCCAAACCTCCTGCACCACCCCCACCTCTATCCTTTGACTCTCCACTCCCTCTACCGCTTAAAACACATTCCTCTTCCACTTCCCATCAAACAAGTTTCCTCAGCGCGGGGAACATTTCATATCAATATGAAAAACAAAGCACAAATAAGCATTATTTTAACACCTATAAGACTTATTTATGTTAGCATAATGCCCATCTAAAAATTAGAAATACCCCAAAGCATCATTCAACTCTGTTTTCTTTTCTCCTTACAGAAACATTAAAATTATCAGATTCAAACTCTGTTTCTTTTTTATATGGACTACAATCACGGAAGCACAAGTAAATAAAGGAAAAATGGAAACTGTTCCCTGTGTTTATCGTTCAAAATATGGGAAGAACAGCATTTATACAAGGATTTGTGGATATAAGACCGAACATGCAGTGCCCAACATCGTTTTAACGGAAAGTTCAAGGGTTATATTACCATAGAGAATTATTAAAATCCCACATACCTTATTTACAAACAAGATATATAGCCAGGTTTCACAACATCCAAATAAATTCCACTCCACATACCCCTGCACAATTAAAAAGAAAGAAAATGAAAAAAAATGAAAAAGAGCACTTAAAAGATAAAACGGCTAAACTAGAAGAATTACTTGCAAATCCTTGGATATTATGACACACAACCCACTTAAACATTATAAATAAACGAGGCCTGTTCAATCTGGGCTGTAAAATTTTAAAAACACTTTTCGGCACCTCCACTTCCAAAGATCTGGAAACCACCTCAGGGTTTAATTCAGAAACAGTCATTATTATGTTAAACACACAGATACATGAAAACACAAAGACCTTATCTCAACCTAAAATAAATCGAGGAACACTAAACACCCTATACAACTATTCCATTTCTTCCATAGATTTTAAATTAGAAATTTCAAAATTAAATTTTTACTTAAACACGTAAATATCATCATTGAGGATATCAATAAGTTAATAAACATTAAACAACACGCTTTAATCACTTCAAAACAATACATCACATCTCTAAATTTATATTCATAACAATTTCTCATCTCCCTTTTAAAGGATATCAAACCTAAAACAAATTCATATCCAATATTTCACCTCATTCGAAAAAACTTTTATCAATTCCTCCTACACTTGGACTATCACTCACTTAAGTCACCCATACCAAGCGTCCACTCTTTGTCCATTCATTATTGACTCGTATTTTGACACTTCTTCCTTAACTTGGAAGAATTAACATACACTAATTGCAAAACTATTACACCTTCTTTAAGTCTTCTTTCTTCTTTAAATCTCTGCATACCTACCGACCTCATGCACACCACAAGAAATCCAAATTGCATTATATCATTATTATTAAACAAAGAATCTTCCAACAATTGTATATAAATCCCTTTTCTAAACAATTCTTTTTACACGGTATCTCTTAGCAACCTTAGATATATATATCCATGTCACAAAAGACCACGGCCTCCATAAGCTGCCCCTACGCAAAACCGCAAGTCCTACACAACTACTTTTTTCTATTCCACACGGTTGTAAATATATTTCTGACGCTTACAGTTATCTTGCACCCTCTCGATACAATTCATTCATTGGCTATCTACTAACTATACTGAATTACCGAAACTCCTCAATTTTCCTCCTGAACATCAATCCTATCCTCTAGTATACATCTACATTCAATAAATGTTCACTGGGACAATCGATAAGATACATTGAATAAAATTTCCAACTCAACACTCTTGGCACCCGGACACTTAACCATTCGGGTATCTTGATATCACGTCTCCATTTTCGGTATTTTCATTACATATTAAAGATAAAATTTCCCACTGTAACCCAAACATCAAACATGGATCCATCCACCGCATAATCTCGCACTTTTCAAAAACAACCCCAATCTGAACCAACAATTCTTTCTTTTTTATTCAATACGAAAACTTCCAAAAATTCTCGAAGTTACATACACATACCCCAGTTTTTAAAATTCTTCTAGCCCACCGAGTTTCTATTGACTCTAGTCATTATAATCGTCAAAAAATTTCATTTATTGTGATGCAGATAAAATCGATCATCTGTTTAAAAGGTTACATCGCCCCACTCACTCTCTATCTATCTATATACTTAATCACCCTCTTTATTTTTTTACATTTGCTTAACAAAAAATCTTTGTTTCACAATATCTCACAATTTTGATAAATATCACTTAAAAGCAAGATTTATGAGTACCAGACCAAATCTTGAGACGCCAATATATATATATAATATATATATACGAATATATATAATATAATAGGTATATATATATATATATATATATATATATATATAATAAATAATATATATATAATTATATATATAATATATTATAATAATATATATATATATAATATATATATCATGATATTTATGTAATATATATATATTTATTAACTATATATATAATATATATATATTATATATATATATATATATATTATATATATATATATTTATAATAAATAATATCTAATAAATATAATAATATATATATATTATGCTATTTCCTTTCAGCTTAAGATATTCATCTTCTTATTTCCTCAAACAACGCATGCGCCATCTTTGTTGAACCCAAAGGATCGGTCTTACTCGAAATATATATTACGAGATTTTTTCGTCATTCCTTAGTATATACTTGACTCTAAGGAAGGTGAGCTTTAGTCACATACTAACAAGTTATTTAGCGTTTTTTAACCCTATTTTGTTCGATTTTAAATTATACTTGATCCATAAGGAAAATCTCAGATTATCAACTAAACCCAAAAGAAAAATACTTGAGTGTAAATTTTTTTCTTCTATATTATTATTATTATTGATTATTATTATTATTATTATTATTATTGATTTATTATTATGTAGTAGTAGTCGTATTAGTAGTAGTATTAGTTGTAGTAGTTAAGTAGATTGTTTCATTATTGTAACAATAGTAGCAGTATTTTATTATTTTTATAATTATTATAATTATTAATTATTATGATTATTATTATTATTAATATTTAATTAATTACTATTTTCTTTATTATTATTTTATTATTATTATTATTATTATTTTATTATTATTATATTATTATTATTATCTTAATATATTTTAGGTTCCTGATTTGGAAGTATAATAAACATTAGATAAGAAAACTTATCTTATTGAAAACCTTTCAAAGATATATATATATATATATATATATATATATATATATATATATATATATATTATATATATATATTATTTATATTTTTATATATATATATATTTATAATATATAATTATATATATATATATAATATATATATATATATATATTTCGCGTGTGTGTGTGTATGCTTGCACATGTGTATGTTCATCGAGAGTAACTATATAATAATTGTTGATTTATTAATGTCATGCTACTTTATGAGTTTTTTTTAAAGCATACATCATAAAATGACATGCAATTATTATTAACTCAGTATTATTTGCATACGTTGCCGCACATCAAAGACAAGTCTGTGTAAATGAAAGAAAAAAATAAATAAAATCGTGTGAATAAAAACTACACGATAATATAAATTCTGTTCTGCAGTATTGTATATATAAATGATAGCCATACGTATATATACATTTTCCTTTTTTTATTATTGTTATTATTATTATTTTGTATCAGGGCTGGCTGCATCCCGCGCGCCCTCTGTCAGTGGGGGGATGATAAACGACTTTCTCTTCTCTCAGTGGCTTTACTCTTCCTTTTGAAAAATGAGTCGTATGAATTTTCAGACCTTACCCCGAGATTTCGATCATGATAGACGAGAGGTGTTATTAGCGGTGTGGTGCTGCTTTTGAGGAAATTTTTCTTCTCTTTATAATGGATGAGGGAGACGTTCGGGAATCAAGGAGAATGTGGCAAGTCAGGGAGATCTGAAAAACGATGGAGGGGGGAGGGAGGAAGATGCAGGAGAATGAGATTTTTAAAATATTGCTTTGAGTTGGGGGTTGGGGGATTACAAAGAGGTATATAAGGATAAAAATGAAGTATAAATAATGGTAAATAAATTGAGAAACTATACGAGGTGGAGAATTGCTCTAAATGACTTATAGTTTCAGATAGATACCTTTAATGATAATAGATAATGAAAAAGTTGTAATCTCTTGCCGAGACTGAACGCGAATTCGCATTGATTGAGTGCTAATGGTGAGCAATCACTAAAAATCATCTTTTTTAAAGCCCTTTCCCCCCATTACCACATACAGAAAAAAAAATGTGGAAGTGAAAAATGGACTCAAATTAAGATTTGAAGCCATTAATGAAAAATTATCGGTCATTTTGTAAAAATTATTAACTAAAGCGACAGTGTATAAAAATGCGTTTAAATTTAGCAATTTATAAAACCCTTTAAATTATAATTTGTATTAATGTTGGCCATTTTTCTTTAAGTGAAGCGCATTTTATAAATAAATTTAAATGTTTTTTTCCAATGTTCTTAGGCCAAAATACCCAATTTTTCAATAATCATATTCTTATTTACAAAGTTACATGGTTTTTAATAATCTAAATACAGTGCATAATTTCAAAGTTTAAAATAATGATCGAACATGAGCCATTTCAATGATTACAGATTTAGAATGATTTCTACCCTACTCGATATTCCACAATACTTTTTTTTATAGCAACTGTTAATCCCACAACCCTTCAAACTGTCTGTAAACAGACTAATAATTATTTATCGTCGGTCCAATTAAAGTGGTGATATCCAACATAATGGCATACAGATGATTTCTAACAAGAAGAAACAATACACGAATCTTATTGAACCAAATCTTCTTCAAAATAACATTAAATTTTCCACTTGAATTTACCCCTATCTCTTTCTAACATAAGAATTTTCTCTTTCTAAGATATTTTACATTCTCTAAAATACATACAACCAAGATATTTAGTTTCCATATAGCAATTTAGAAAACCCTGAGAAATTCTTATTTTAACTTATTCATCCTTATTTTTAGCTGATCTATTACAAAGCGCAATTGCTGTACTTTTATCTACATTTAGTTTCAAGCCTAATCTCCTAATTACATATTCTGTTATATCTAAGAACTTTTGTAGCCCTCTATTGAGGGAGACAACAAAACCAGATCATTTGCATACATAATAACATCAGACATGGTCATACCTAATCTAGCACCTATTTTACTATTTGCCAATTCTTTTATAAGTTCATCTATATAAATTTTCCAAAGAGTAGAGGTGACAGAATTCCTCCTTGTCTAACGCTATTTTTTATATTCCATTTATTTGATACATTATTTTTAAACTTAATATGAGCAAACTAATTGTTGTAAATATCCACTAAAATATTATGTATTTTATGTATCAGAAATTTTCAAATTATTTAATTTCTTAAATAAAATATCAAGATTGACTCTGTCAGATGCTTTTGAAAGGTCTAAGAATGCCGCATATAGGGTTAGAAAAAACCATGTTTTTTTTTAAAAAAAACCAAAAACCATTGGTTTATTTAAAAAAACAAATAAACCAATGGTTTTTTTGGTTTTTTGGGTTTTATGTATATATATATATTGATGCGTATCCTTATTGAATGGAATATGGTATGTTTTTATTTGCGTGTTGTTCTTTTTTGATATAGTTTTCTGATTAAAGTAGGCGAGAGATAATTCCTCTTTTATGGAAGCATACGTTATAGCAACGAGTCAGTGGATGCGTAAACAACATATGATGTTAAAAATTGCATTGAGTAGAAAATTTATGTTGATTAGCTTTAAAAATTTCCATATATTTTCCTGAATAACTGTAAAACTCGAGATTTCATCTTACGAGTGTGTATAAATCCATATTTTTTCGAGATATGTATTTATATGAGCCACTTCTAAAAGCGCTAAAATACTAATATAGGAGGTCACTAAATTAAATAAATGTATAACTAGAACTCTATCTGAAAAAATAGGAAATATTATGCCTATAAATTTTATTTTAGCCACCCAAAAAATCATTATTAATTGTCAAATATCAGAACTATATAAATTAAATAATTAATGGCCAATTGGATATGACGAACAATGTTCATCGGTAAGTATATTTGGAACTCTCTTTTAAAGGATGGACAAGATGATAATGCGCTGCACAAAAAGAAAATCCGCTGCGCTACGATGCCACATTCTCTCACAAATCCTCGCACTCCACATATGAGTTTTATTATAAACTTTTGAAATGTGGCTATCAATGGGTAAAAATGAATTCCCACGAGCTCAAAACAAGAATCATGTTTTTAAACATGTTAAATTTTACAATATATATTATATATATATATATATTATATATATATATAATATATATATATTATATATAATATTATATATATATATATATATATATATATATATATATATTATAATCATTCTCACAATAACAAAATTCACAGAAAAATTTTTATTGCCTTTCAGCTACTCTCGATTGAAATATTGAGAAAACATATCAACATGCTAAAGAAAATCCTTAATAAATATATTTTTTAAATA
>JABUQX010051867.1:27500-42500 GCA_015478945.1 Trachelipus rathkii
TCATGAAACATAACAGGCAATTAGGATACCTGAGACTCATGTAACTTATTTCCAATGCGTCAGTGTTTAAATATGCGAATACTGTACCTCTAAAGCGATATTATGAAAGGTTTTAAAACGAGTGACTTTTTGAATGCTGAAAGAACACCCTCAGAAATTGATTCATAAACACAGGAAAGCGTCTAACATAAGATGGCAAAGGCACCCTTAAACTATTTAATATACATTCCTGATTTTAAATATTAAGGTAATTTAATTTTAATCTATGTTTAATTAAATCAAATTTTTATTTACAGGTTATCACTGTAAAACCTGCACGACCTCCACCCGAATTTAAAACTTTGGGCATAAAACATTTGCCTGCCATTATCCACAATGAAGAAGGATATGATGCATTAGATGACATTATTTCATATATTGATGGGAGGTATTTTGCGACATATATATATATATGTTCGAAGTGAGTGAGTGAGTGCGTTGCTGAACTTTATTCCTATATAATAAAAAAAAATGAAATTTTACCGGAAAATGCTGAATAAGCTATGGAATCCTATGAGAGTTTATAAATTAATAATATAATAGCTTATAAATTGTTATATAATAATTGCAATAGCTTCTGAAATATGAATATGATAAATATAGTCAAAGTATCATTAGTAATAATTAAAGGGTTATTAACTATAATCTTAAAAAAAGGAACTAGCCCATATATTCAATCACAAGTTATCCCTTTAATTTAGGTTCTTATATACCCGCTCTTATTATGACTTTATAAGTGGTTGACTCCTTAATATAGGTCTATTCAGTTTTAGATTCGAGGGTAAAAGTTCTTGTGTAGAGTATAGCTGGTTCTTACAGTTTTTGTTAAAGTGTTATTTTACGGTGTGAGGAATTAATGAGAAGTTATGTTTTACCCATCATTTATATTATATTTAATGTATTTACCTGTTCTCATATAATTATAAAATATATTATCTGACTACTTTCTTAGTTTTTTTTTGAGCTCCTCCTGCATTAGCAATGGAGAGTACACCGACAAAAAAATTCGTATATTGTAAAATAACACAACACTAAATATTATTACATATTCACAACACATATTATATATAAATAATATTAATTAATATATAATAATATTATATATATATATATAAATATATATATTTCTTAATATATATATTAATAATATATATATTAATATATATATATATATATATTATATATATATAATATATATTAATATATATATATATATATATATTATATATATATATATTAATATATATATATATATATATTAAATTATTATATATTATATATATAATATATAATATATATATATATTATATATATAGTGATTGAGGGACGTATTATATAGGATTATTGGAATCGGCATCGGAATCGAAGAAATCGGTTGTTTTTCAGGAATCGGAATCGGAAATCGGAATCGAATCTGCGGAAATTACTAAGACAAATAAATTGTACTCATAGTTATTCGGAGCATACCACCTCGCTTTTCTAAATATTATATACTTCATAACCATTCGAGATGAATTAAAGATATCTCTTATGATTTTTTTATTAGAAAATAGATCAACCATTAGCTTTATTTTAGTTTTCAGTATCTTGACCATTGTAACTACTTGATGATAATAAAAATAATTCATCTCATCAATGATTGCAGTGAAAATCTTAAATAATTTAGTGCCAAAAGTGAATAACTGTAGATTATAAATTTTCAGAACAATCATGGATGAGCAGATTCCATTTAGGCATGTTTCCGTTAGTCATTTAATTTTCTGATTTTTTTGTATTAAAGTCATATAAAAGGTTCAGTGAAAATGCTTTGCAATAAGTGGACAATGATATATTATGCCTATGTAGGCTTGTAAATTATATGTAACAAGCTATTTCATCTCGTGAATGTATACAGTATAGAAGATCATTCAACTTAATCGCGTATTTCACAACAGCATAACTCATAATATAATATATATAGTACTGAATTGAGTCTTCCAAATATGTTATGGAATGAAATTACAATATTCTGCCTAATAAAAATTTACGTTATAGTAAGGAATAACGCTCACCTAATATATGGCTGCAGTAAGTTACAACAAAATCAATCCTTGCAGTTCACATACTAATTTGTAATTGTGCCACATTACAACTATCTTCATCTCGTAATGTAACAGTATATTATATATATATATATATATATATATATATATGACACATATAATATATATAAATATATTATTTATAATAATATATATATATATAATATAATATATATATATATATATATATATATAATATATATATATATATAATATATAAATATATATATATATATATAACATTATTATAAAGGTAGGCAGGATTTTATTTAGGGGGGCAAAGGTTGATATATATATTATAATATATATATAGTATATTAATATATATAATATTATATATATATATATATATTATATATTATATATTATAGATAATATATATATATATATAATTATATATATATAGTTAAAATGATGGTCTCCAAAATTGCTGTAATATTTCTTTTATTTTCTGCAATTATTTCTATGTGTTTGTCTGCAGCTGAATATCAACGGGTACGCTTCCGTGATTGAATTTAAAAGCTTTGGCAGCGCCAAATGCTATCGACAATAGTGAAAGTTCTAAGTGAAAGAATAATGACAGAAGGATCCAGCCGGTATAAAAGCGCAAAAGCTAGTTGACTTTATAGCCATATGAAAACGAAAACACATTAACTTTTAGAAAAAATAACATAATACGTTAGTAATTAGCAATTACTTACTATCATTATCTATCGATTGTGTATTTTTTTTTCAGTTTTTCACTAATAAACCCTTTAAAAATTCGTGATTGCAAACATATAAGGTTCATAAATTTTTTTTTTTTATTTTGCCCAAGAAATTTAGGGGGGGGGGACAAGTGCCCCCTGGCACCCCATTCTATCCACTATATATATTATAATATATATATATACTTATATATTATATATATTATATATATAATATATATATTATATATAGTGTATATATATATAATATATATATATTATATATATATATATATATATATATATGTGTGTGTTATTGATGTCGCGGATATGATTTTATTTACGTTTGGAATTTGGATAATGCGGATATTAAAATTTGAACATCCGTGCATGCGGATGCTGATTTTTTAATTTTACATCCGCTTGGATTCGAATCTCCTCTATCAAAAATACTTTAATTAAGCAAATACTAAATTTCAAAATTGCAATGACAAAAATCATTTTTAATGATTAAAAAACATACCTGAAGTACTAACATATTTTAATTTTAATCCGGTAAAAATTACATTATTACTAATATCAAAAAGAAGTAGGAACATAAAAAGAAGAAAAATTTGCTGCGTTTGAACTCTTTATGATGCAGAACGAGAGAGAACTCAACACATGATGCATCACAAAATTCGTTGTCCTTAATATCCATTCATTTTATGAATTCAGGTTAAAATATATAATTTAATTTTTTTTAACCTTAGTAGTATTGTACATATCAGGGACTTGGTTCTAGCACGCCTCGCAGGCGTCAATCTTTCTAGCCTATTTCTAGCACGGTATTTTTTTCGAGCTAGATGGGCCGACCAAGGTGCCTAACCCTATATAATCGATGATGCTGAATCGATTCCGATGGTTTATAACGGAATTAGATCACTTCTAACATGATTTTATTCCCAACCCCCCTTTCTAGCACGTCTAGCTTGGTATATCCTACTTCAAGGTATTTGGCTCGAGTCAGTCTGGTATATATGTTTTGAGGTATGCCAAGTTGATTCCCGAGGTGTTTGAGGGAATGGGTGCAGCCACTGAGGCGCTAGAACGGTGCGGAGTATCATTCTAGCACGTCTAGCCAATTTTTATTTTTTAGGTATATGTCAAGAGCATAGTGTCTAATTCTATGTTTAGAGGGTCTGCAAATCGATTCTCGGTATTACCGAGTGGATCGGAGCATCTCTTAAGGCATTTGGCACCGGTGTTGCGGTGCTCATGTATATTTTAGGTTTTTAAGGTTTTCTAGTTAAGGTATCTTCCTCAAACTTGCCACCGTGGCTGGTGAAGGTGCAGCCTGCCTGGCCTTGAGGTTTCGTGCCACTACTCCTGAGGATGGAGGGGGCCTGAGGCCCCCAAACCTGGAAATGGACTTAGAAGGTTGAAATTTGGAGAGTGGATAGAAGAGAATGAATGAAATAGAATAGTGAGTTTAAATTAAGTGCCGGAGCACATGAACCGGAGCCGGAGCTGTTGCTGGAGCCAGACTGGATAAAACTAAGAAATGGACTTAAAAGGTTGAATTTTGGAGAGTGGTTAGAAGAGAATGATTGAAATAGAGAAGTAAGTTTAAATTAAGTGCCGGAGCACATGAACCGGAGCCGATACCAGAGCCAGACTGAAGTTCTGGCTCCAGCTGCATATTAGGTCAAATGAGGTGTGTTTATATATGTTTTAAAGGACATAGATTCCGATTTTAGGGGTTTCATAGCCCTCAAACTCATTTGAGGGTTATGAAACCCCTAAAATCGGAATCTATGTTCTTTAAAACATATATAAACACACCTCATGGAGGGGAGTTCCAACTGAAAAAAAGAAGAAAAGCACAGAGTGCAAACCAGAAAAGATTGACGAAGGAGGAAGAAGGAACGAGGAAGGAATAAGAAGAAGAAGGAATAAGAAGTCTCATATGACAGAGCAAATGAGTCATTGGTAGGTATCGGTGCCGAGTTAGTAAACATGGACTTAGCACCATACTATTGGTATAATTATATTGTTTTCAAAAACGTAGAGCATGAATAATAGTTTCAATACTCTCAAAGGTGTATGAGGACCCCTGGAGGGGGGCCAACTGAAAAGAAGAATTGCACAGATTTCATAAGAGATTTCAGAATGACGGAGGATGATGGTGATGAATCTAGATGAATTAGAAATGGTAAGGTCCCCATTTGAGAGGGGACGAACCCCAAAACAGGGGTATAGAGATGAAAAGGGATGCGAGATGGGGGTACCAGAGTCAAAAACTTACACTCGACTTGCCTAATGTGTGCTATATCAAACCTGTGTACAAAGATATGTGTGTGTAGGTAGAGTACGTATACATAGAGTCTTGCATTTTATTTCAAACTGATGCCTTTTATATTTATGGAAAACCTGTTTCATTATTAAAGTTAAAGTTAAAGTTAAAGTAAAACATTTCATTTAAAAGAAAACCTGTTTCATTATTAAAGTTTTTTTGAAAAAACATTTTATTTTGGTGAAAAACATTTTTATATTTTTTAAAAGACATTGTTTTCAAGGAAAAGTTGCCAAATTTTTAATAAAAACACGTTTTTTATTGATCCTAAGAATGTAAAGCAGTTGCGCAAACGGCCCCAAGGAGCCCCCACCCGACCGTCTCTCCATCTCCACCCTATGTTTTACTACTTTACTGTTTCAAGTCCTAGCAGAACACACATTTTCATGAAAATAACTTCGTAATAATAATAATAATAATAATAATAATAATAATAATAATAATAATAATAATAATAATAATAATAATAATAATAATAATAATAATAATAATAATAATAATAATAATAATAATAATAATAATAATAATAATAATAATAATAATAATCTTATTACCTAACACCAGGATTCGGAGTCGATAAATGAGTATTAGCTGCACGGAGGATATGTACTGCAGTCAGAGTTGTGCTGTGCGAAGCCAGAGGTAAAACTTGCTGTCGACTTGCATAATGTATGTTTCATCAAACATTATGCCAGAATGGGTTCCGAGTTCAAATACTCCATTACCTCATTCGTATAACAGTTATAGCTTTGGTAGCAGTAGTAGTAGTGGTAGTAATAGTAGTAGTAGTAGTAGTAGTAGTAGTAGTAGTAGTAGTAGTAGTAGTAGTAGTAGTAGTAGTAGTAGTAAAAACACCGAATGATTTTTATTATTAATGTGCAATTATTATCTTTTAAAATGCTTCTAAGCATTTCTTTCATATATATATATATATATATATATATATATATATATATATATATATATATATATATATTACTATTCTTTGTATCTCTTATATAACCAATAATATATATATATATATATACTTACTTACTTACTTTCTCACCCCTGACCACCTTATCGGAGAGGCCATACCGCGTCCAAATACCCCACCGCCGCAACCGGCCTCCTCCAGAGATCTTCCAGTGTTGAAATGTTCCAGATTACTCTGGGTTGAGAGTTAGATATGACAGGAGAGTAGAGAGTGGGATGTGTTTTTCGGGACCTGGTTACAGTTTGGATAGATATTTGTAGTGGTTTGGTTGAGGTTGAATCTGTTTGTAGTATTGTAAGTTTGGGTGGTGGCCGCATCTTAATTTGACCAAGGATGACTCGCTAGCTCTTGGTAGGGAGTTGAGAATTCTGGTGCTATTTCTGGTGGATGTTTGGTTAAATGAGCCACTGTATATATATATATATATATATATATACATATATATATATATATATATATATATATATATATATATACTATATATATATATATATACTGCTGCTGCTATATGCTATACTATATATATAAATAACAGGGACAGCGGGTGGCGGGCGGCTGAAGGGTCTCGGGACTGAACTCAAACGAGTGGACGAACTCGAAAACCATTCATGTGGCGCCGCAAGCGTCAAAAACGCGCGAAAAAATGACTCGCGAACGTAGCTGAGGTGACTGAAAGGATAACAGTTGCTGGACTAACGTTGCTAAGGAAACCTAATGGTTAATATGATTCCGTTGCCAGGGAGATGTATTTAAGCCTAACGGTTACTATCGCTACCTTTGCTAGGGGATGTAGCTGGGTTGCCAGAAAGTGATAAAAAGGCTCAGGAAGATAGCTGAGTACTAAAAGGTGGCTAAAAAGTGCCAGAAATATAGCAAAAAGGCTAAAAAGTGCCATAAATATACCAAAAAGGCTAAAATGTGCCAGAAATATATTAAAAAAATGCTATAAAAGGTTCAGGAAGGTAGCTGAGCTATAGAAAGTTGCTAAAAAGTGCTAAAAATGATATATATGAAGACTTAGCGACAAATCTGGAAGCCGTCACTTTGTCCCCTTACTGCTCGAGCTTTCCTTTCGATAGCAATACCGACTATCGGAGGTGGGATTATAGGGATCTCTTGATATTAACAAATATTTTGATCTAGGATAAATACAAATCATTTAAGAAAAAAAAAGCAGAATTACAGCAATATTGTAATGCTTAAAGAAATTAGAATAATCTCATCTTCTCGGTACCGACCAAATAAGCGCACGCTTTCAGCTGAACGGAGATGTTAGGTTATTTGAGAGACATAGTACCTTACTAAAACAGGATGTACCCTCAGACACACATTTCGAAAACATCAAGATACACACCATCAGAACTATGCACCAATTTAGTAAATTTAAAATATTAAAATATTAGTAATTAAAAGTAATTAAAATATTAGATTATAAATGAGTTCGAGCTGCCGGTGAAGGAGAAAGAGTATTGGAATCGTCTACAGTGGATTGAAGAGTCAAAAGTTTTACTCAGAGTTAAAAAGTTTAAGCTTTAGAAGAAAAGATAAAATAACTATGGAATTGTCTGTAGAAACAAGATATAAGGAACAAGTTAAGTTACTAGTGATGTAACAGTATTCGGCTCCGGCAGGATATTCTGCCATTTCAAAAAGCTCCGGTTCCTGCATGATGTTTTTTTAATATCTGGCCCCAGGCCGGATCTTTCTATAAAGAATTGAAATTTTTTTTTCATTATTCGAAGATTTAGTTTCCTACAGAATTAATTCATTTATTAGCTTTAGACATATTTAGCATTAATTTCGCACATAACTGTAAGAAATAGATGTACACAT
Organism: Trachelipus rathkii; assembly: GCA_015478945.1. Lineage (NCBI taxonomy): Eukaryota > Metazoa > Arthropoda > Malacostraca > Isopoda > Trachelipodidae > Trachelipus > Trachelipus rathkii. The sequence goes on from JABUQX010051867.1 coordinate 35,451, forward strand.
TGGTAATTTGTGGTACATGTATTATTACTGAATGATCCTTTTAACAAATAGATTTTTGTAATTAAAAGTGGAACTGATATCGAAATTTTTTACATCTTTAAAATCTTAATAAACTTGCTTGCAGTAATAGACGTGTTATATAATTATGTAAGAGAATTTTTCCTTAAACGTAATGTAATTTACTATGTTTGAGTATTCAAAATATGATGGACAAATATTCACGAAAAATGCAAATATATATATATATATATAATATATATATATATATATATATAATAATATATATATATATATATATATATTTATAACTTAATAATATATAATAATATAACCTTAACCACAACTAACTAACTGTATGTTCTTTTTATACTTATAAAATCTGTTACAATAACTTAATGCTACCCAGAGTATAAAAATATATCTAGAATAATAACTGTATATATATATATATATACTCGTATTATTAAGACCGTTTCTTTTTTGTCATTTATGCTTAAGCTCGATGAAAAATGCTTACCCAGTTTTAGCACGAATTTCGTGCATAAACGAACGCGATTGCTCATAAAAATCACTTTTGTTTACAAATAATTGGAATCAGCTGCTGTGATAGAGCACGTGGTTTTGGAATAAACAGAAATTTAAAAAATTACAAATGGTTTATATTACAAATAATTGAACAAATATTGTTACGGAGTTTATCGATTTGGAAGAAGTTAGATTTAAATCTAATTTTATTGAATTCAAACGGGCCTACCGCGCCGCCATCTTGTTTGTTTACATTTTTTCATAAGAACGTGCTAAATTCGGCAAGCACGGGAAATAGCAACCTTACAGACAGGGTTGGCAAAAAACCCACTTTTTTTGAAAAAGCCCAGTGGGCCCGGGTTATTTCGGGTTTTTTCATCAAAACCGGGAATTGGGTTTTTCATTTTTCTTTTCCTTTCCTTTTCAGCAATAACTGCAATTTCATATTAATTTAATTGTTTGTTTTCAATTTTGTTATGCTATTATAAGTTTGATTATAACAGTAATGCCAAAGACTCTGGGATCAGGAAGAAAACTAGGAAATGAATGGACTGAAGTTCTGAATGTATAAGGCACCAGCAAAGTAAAATGTAAATATTACAGGGATACAATTAGCTATAAAATTGAAAGAATAAAAGTGCATGGGAAAAAATCTTGTAAGAGCTTGTCATATTCTGGCAAATCTAGTGAATCAAGTGCTAATACAACCGTTGAAAGTATGGATCTTACAGATGTAGAAGAAAGAGATTCATCTAATTTTCGATGGCTGCAAGACATTCAACAATAAAAACATGGTTATCTGTATCTGACACATCAAAAACTCAAAATAAATTGTCTAAGTATACCATTAAAATGACAACTGCACAAAAAGATTCTTGACCAAAAAATATTAGTTTTTTTTTTTATGCTAACAACGTCTCATTTTTAAGTGTTGAATTGAAGTGCTTTGTTGAAATGATACAAACCTTAAGACCTAGTTACTCCTCACCATCTCGAAAAAATCTAGCAGGTCCACTTTTGGACACATCACATATATATATATATATATATATATATATATATATATATATATATATATATATCCATATATATATATATATATATATATATATATATATATACTATATATATAACTGCTGCTATATATATATATAACAGCAACCATATATATATATATATATATGCTGCTGCTCTTATATATATATATATACATAATAACAATATTATATATATATATATATATATATATATATATATATATATATATATATATATATATATATATATATATATATATATATATATATATATATATATGCTGCTGCTGCTGCTGCTGCTATATATATTCTTTCAACAAATGAATTAAAATGAGCTTATAAACATTTCCTAAGTAAAAGTATAATTTCTAATATTTTCATTTTTTGTTTTACTATTTTTACATGCAATTATTCTGAAAAAAAAGAAGTTTGAAAAAACCCAAGTTGGCAAAATAGTGGTTTTTTTTTTTTTTTAAATATTTTGAAATATATATATATATATATATGCTATCTTATATATATACTCTATATATACTGCTAACATATATATATATATATATATATATATATATATATACTATATATATATATATATATATATATATAACTCTCTCTATATAAATATAGATATTCTTTCAACAAATGATTAAAAATGAGCTTATAAACATTTCATTAAAGTAAAACAGTATAATTTCTAATATTTTCATTTTTTGTTTTTACTATTTTTACATGCAATATTTGAAATATATATATATATATATATATATATATATATATATAACTATATATATATATATATATATATATATATATATATATATATATATATATATATATATATATATATATATATATATATATATACACAGTAGCACCTCGCAATAACGGCTACTCGTTTAACGGCGTTTCGCAATAACGGCGCTCTTAACTACTCAGTGTTGTGCAGAAGGAAACGCAAGCACGAACGAACAGACGCTATCGCCAAGCTCGTTGCAGCGTATTGCGATGCATGCGGTCAGTTTTTTTACTGTCTTCGTGTATTCTGCATCTATCTCAAGATTTTCCAAACTTTATGTTGCATAATAAATTTATTAAGTTAAAAAATTGCCTCTTCATCTAGTGAAAAGAAAAGTCGCAAACGTCTTACATTAATTGAGAAACTAGAAATAATAAAGTTAAGTGAGCTTTGAAAGATCGTCAAAAGTTAATGCTATCAAAACAAATGCCATTGCATGTTATAAGCAACTTCTACTCGAGAAGAAGAGGCAATCTATGAGACAGACTACTTTGTTGTCATTCTTCAAAAGAGCACCATTGCAACCTTCCACTAAAACGTCTGTCCTGCCATAAACTTCAGATTCTACACCATCATCACCATCGCCATCTGCAAAGAAAGGCGGTTTGTAGATTCAGGTGATGAAGATTCGCTATTGAACGGTCGAAGAAGTGGCATCCTCAAAATAAAAATATTTGTATTTAAAATTTTATATTACTTATCTCTTTTTCAGTTTAAATCATGAACTGTACGTACTAAATGTATAATTAAAGGTAAACATTGTGTAAATTTTCGTTTATATCATTGTTTTATAGTTAGTGTTATTGCACACTTAATATATATCAGTACATAGTACGTAGTTTTGCCTGCAGGCACTCGCGAGGCACAAAAAAAGCCATAATTTACTTACCGGCGTTTTTCACTTAACGGCGAGGGTCTGGTCCCAATTACGCCGTTATTGCGAGGTGCTACTGTATATATATATATATATATATATATATAATATATATATATATATATATATATATATATATATAACTCCTATATATATATATATATATATATATATATATATAACTATATATATTTATACAAATGAATTAAAATGAGCTTATAAACATTTCACTAAGTAAAAGAGTATAATTAATATTTCCATTTTGTTTTACTATTTTTACATGCAATTATTCTAAAAAAATTTGAAAAGCAAGTGGGCAAGAGAAATAGTGGGTTTTCAAGTGGGCTTTGAAAAAACCGGGTGGTTTTTTTAGGGTCGGGCCCACTCATGCCAACCCTGCTTACAGAATTAAGGAAATTCCTTAGGTTTGGTTAGCAATTTTCACGATTTTGCGCTAAGTTTGACGAAAACGAACGCAAACTCGAGCATTTCTTACGTTTCGTAAGCACAAATGCAAAAACGAAAACCGCTTAACTTAAAGTACAGGTTCAATTTTTAACTTAATTTTTTTTAAATTGAAAATTTGCTTTATCCGTAATCATTTTTTTTCCGGAGTAGATATAGTTGTTTGGAATTCAAAACTTCGATTCAGATAATTTACCTTTATACCAAACTGTTTGACATTTGGTCCCAACTTGAATTGTCCGTTTTGAATGCATCTATCTCGCAAAAATAATTAAAATAATCGGTAATAAACCTCATATATTTATTGAACTTGTGAAACTCGTCCAATTACTTATATATATATATATATATATATATATATATATATATATATATATATATATATATATATATATATATATATATATATATATATATATATATATATATATATATATATATATATATATATATATATATATATATATATATACCTGAAATATATAATAACATAACTTAAATAACAACCAACAACCTTGTAATATATATAGTATATATATATATATATATATATATATACTGCTATATACTATCTAAATATATATATAATATATATATGCTATATATATATATATATGGGCAGGATGAAATCTAAGGGGGAGGCCAGATTTTTTTTTTTTAATTCGAATTCTGAGAAGCATATGTAACTTCTTATATATATATATATATATATATATATATATATATATATATATATATATATATATATATATAAATCTTTGACCATACATAAAATTATGGTAATAATATTTATTTATAGATATATATATATATATATATATATATATATATATATATATATATATAATGAGTACTCACAAGGTTATTTTGTCGTTTTTCTTTTGTTCTTCGAACCGTCTTCGACATTTACGCACCGGCGGCACTGTATTTACTATTTGAATCCAAATTTATATTTGATAATAAATGTCTGATATTGAATGCTTAATTCACTATGTCAGTCAGAAATTAAATTTGGAAAGACTGTGTAGGTCATATATGACCTTTTTTAGTTACTTTAATCCCAAGTAAAATGAACTATAAAAAGTAGTTGCGAAAAATATTTGGATTTGGTTGAGACAAGCACTTAAATAGCTAATTTATTGTTTTTTATTTCAGTTTAATTATTGTTTATTTTTAAATAAAAATTTAATTCTTCTTCTTTCCTTTCCAAATTCTGTTATAACATCATCAATTAGTTGTTTTTTTTCCACAACTTTTCCTCTGTGAACACTGAGCAAACATAATCCATTTAATCGATCTTCAGAAATGGTTGACCTTAGCCAAGTTTTAACATTTCTTAAAGTGCTGAATGATCTTCCAATTGTGCAAGTCGTTGGTGGAAGCGTTAGAAGAATTTTAATTGCTTGTAAAACAACAGGGAAAAAGCGCAATGTTTTAGGATCAGTTCACTATAGCACACATTTTCGTCTACATCTAACCCTTGGTCCCCATCTGATTTCTTCCATAAGTTGAACCATGATTCTGCTTCACCTTACCAGTTCTCAATATTGTATATAGTTTGAAGTGATTCAATTTTTCTGTTTTATTCAGATATGGTTAAATTTTTAATTCTAGAGGGATGTAAAATACAGAGAAATGTTGGTATTCTGTTGTCGACCGAAAATCTGATATGCAGAGACGAAATCAGTGAATCTAGGTATGGTATAAATAGAGAAACCCTGAAATAATCCTCCACAGAACTACATGAAAGTTAGGTCTTTGCATTTGTTTGGACACTATACGTGGCATTGAGAATTCTATAAAAAAAAATTTCTGTAAGTTCCTTAACACTGGTAAAAAGTTCCTTGAAAACAGACGCGACATGTTTTTCGTTTCTGTTGTTTTTTGGTATTTCTAACACCTTTTCAACGTGACTGTGAACCTCTTCCAGATTGATAGTTTAGCTTGAAGAATGTTCGTGACAGGCTCAAAGTAAGAGGAATACTTGGCCATGATAACTAAGCAAATAATGAATTTAGGAGTTCCTTTTGCTGACGAAAGTTGAAATGCTGCTGTTCCTGTGGCCTTAGTTACTTCTGAATCTGATGACAAAGTTTCCAAAACTGATTTAATGTGAATGAAATTTTCAAAACAAATTTTGATGGACTTGTATTTTGAGGACCATCTTGTTTCGCATAGCATTGGTATATTCATTATCAGTTTCCTACGCAATGGGCTTTCACGAAAAATTTTTATAACTTCTTTCACTGTGCCCCAGGGTTGGGGATTTTTTGGATTTTTTGAGAAAAAAATCAATTTTTGAATTTTTGGATTTTTTGAGAATCGTGACGTCACGCGAAATATAATTTGTAAACAAACTTTATTTTTAAGTTCGATTAAGTATTATTTTTAACCCTAGGCCCTATATCTGAGTTCAAAATCTTAAAATAGGGCTTCTAGTCTATGACACAATGAAACCGCAACACTGAAGAGTGTTATTTGTAATAATGATAATATATTACATCAGATAAGAACATGTTTGGAAACATGATCTTTGTTGACTTTTATAGTGTGAAATTTGAAACAGGTAGCCTTTGCTATGATATTATTCTAATTTTTTATTTCTATTGAAATTAAATCACTTAAATATCAAAAAATTAAAATAAACAAAAAATCAAAAAATGCAAAAAATCATGATTTTTTGGAGCAAATGATTTTTTCCGTGCCATTCCTGCTGTGCCCACAGTATTTCGAAATTCGGGAACAAGATTCAAGTCATTAACAACTAAATTTAAGCGATGAGAAGCACAGTGGAAAAATTTGGCCTTGGGATATTGATTTCTTATTATTTTCTGCACTCCATTTTCTTTTTCCACCCATGGTGAGCATCCATCAAATTCCAGTCCAACGACTTTATTCATATTTAAATTGTAGCTTCTCTGGTAGTCAATAAATGACTTCCGCTATATCTTTTAACTTTAAATTTTTTTAACAATTAAAAACCTAAAATTCTTCTCGCTTTTAACCACTTATCAACAGAAACGAACGCCAATTGACAGCTCCTTCAACCCAGAAATGTCTGCTGTTTCATCCGCTAAAAGTGAAAAGTATTTACTATCGTTCACTTCATCCACAATGTTTTTACAAATTAGGTTCCCGCATTTGGATATGAGCTCATTCTGGATCATATGTGATGTGTATTTTTGATTACCTTCCTTGATTGTAAATGCTCAGTAAGCACAACATCACCCAGCTTCAACTCTGAATTTCAACAATCTGAAAAATTACCGTATCTGCAGTACTACCTCGAACAGCTAGATCATGGTTTCCACAGAAGATCAAAAAAGTTGAAATTATTGGCAACAACTATTTTT
>JABUQX010051867.1:52500-67911 GCA_015478945.1 Trachelipus rathkii
ATAATATATATATTATAATATACTATATATAGTATATATATATATATGTTAGCGTATATATATATATTTATATATATATAGTATAAAGCGTAATATGAGTATAATTAGTATACGGTGTGATATATAAGTTAGGTATAATATAGTTATATATTAGGTATATATAGTATATTAAATATATAGTATAGTATACTATATATGGATATAATTATATATATATTATAGTGATTCATATATATAATATAGGGGGGGGGAGAGGGGAGAGGGGCAGGGGGTGCGGGGGTGGGTGTCGGGAGGGGGGCAGAGAGGCGGGGGCGGGGAGGAAGGTGTGGGGGGTAAAGGTATAGATGATGTATATATATATAGATATATATATATTAATAATATAATATATATTATTATTATATATATATATAGTAATAATATATAATATATTATATATAATATGGTATATAGGGATAGTAAGTATGTATATAGGTAGAGTATATGTTAAGGTAGGTATAGTAGGTGTAAGGTAGGTATAATATATGAGCCATAGTAGTATAGGTGATATATATATAGGTAATTATATATGTATAGTAGGTATAGTATTATGTAATAATATAGTAGTATATAGGTAAGGTGATGTAGTATAGCTAGTAATATGAGGTATAATATAATAGTAGGTATATATATTATATAATTAGTATATATATAGTATAGTATATATAGTATTATAGTTATAATATTAGTTATTAATATATAGTATAGTAAGCTACTATATATGATATATATATATTATACGTATAATATATATATATATAAATATGATATATAAGGTATTAATAGTATATAGTATTATATATAGATATAGGTATAATAGTATGAGTATATATCTGATATAGATATAGGTATTATATAATATTAGTATAGGATATAGTACGATAGTATGTAGTAGTGAATTAGAGTAGTAGTAGGATAATAGTATATAGTATAGGTATATAGGTATACATATATATGAGGGTAGGTATTATGAGTAATAGGTATCATTATATATTATAGTAGTAGTAGTGAGTAAATAGTAGAGAGGGGGAGGGGATGATGTCATAGTAAGGTATATAGGTATGATATAGTTGATAGTAAGATAGGAGGTATATTAGAGTAGGTATATATATCATAATTATTTAAAAAAAAATCGCAAAATGATAAGAAAGGAAAAATGATATTTGAAAAAACACATCTTGCTCTTTTCGCATATTGTGGGTTAAAAACACAAATACCAACGGGTAGTAGTGGCTACAAAAACTAGTGGTTTAATTAATTAAGATTATTGAAAGCAAATAATGAAATCTGCGGCCGGGAATTCTTTAAAGAATGTGAATAGTAAACGAGAGCAGGGTATGTCTAAGGTAAATAGGTCATCAGTCTCTCTGCAACGGATAAGAGGGCTCGAGGCTTTCTTGTGGGGGTCCACTCTGTGGGGGATGGATGGTCTATAAGGAGACATTGCCATATTCGCGTGGCGTTCCCGTTTGGCTGCTATTGTAAAGAGGAGAGGCGAGAGATATAAGGATTGATTTTGAATGGCATTACCTAAAACAAGAGAAAATGGGGATGCACAGAGCTCACCGGATTGGATGTGGTTAAGAAATATTAACTTAAGCAACACAATTTTTTCTTGAAATATATAATCCTCTCACGGCGGAAGTCTTGGACGCCAAGGGAGAGGGAGGCGAGAGGCGAAGTTTTGGGAACCCCCTTCCTCCTTTCGTCGGAGCCAATTAGTTTAAGAGATTTGGTGACTCTGAAGACCACTGATTAAAATGCAACCTCCGAAGTTACTTGGATAAAGCAACTCCCGAAAAGTAGCTTGATAAGACCCAACTCGGAATTACTTGATAAGGACCACTCACGAAGAGTTAGCTTAGGATAAGGGGCAACTCCGAAAAAAAGAGTTACTGATAAGGCAACTCCGAGAGTTACTAAGGGCAACTACGAGAGAGTACTAAGGGCAATACGAAGATTACTAAGGGCAACTACCGAAGGAGTTACCAGGGGCAACTACGGAAGAGTTACTTGATTAGGGGCAACTCGAAGATTACTAAGGGCAAGCTACGAAGTTACGAAAAGGCCAACATCCGAAGATAACTTAAGGGTACTCAGAGAAGAGCTACTAGAGGGCAACTACGAGAGTTACTTCAAGGTAACTCAGAAGGAGTCAATGCAAGAGGCAACTCAGAAGAGTTTAGCTGAAGGCAACTACGAAGAGTTACTGTTGATAAATGACGACTCTGGGAGAGTTTACTAATAAGGGACAAAACGTTAAAGTTCACCTAATAAAACGGAAGATCAACAAAGATACTCACCAAGGACCCGGACACCACACCGAACAAACTACACACCAGGAATTATCTTAACCAATCGCCTGCTGAGTGCTAATTTAAGCACGCTAGCAACAATGAAAAAGAACTGGTTTTAAGACGAATAAATATTCAAATAAAAGTCCAGCTCATTCCTACTGAAGAATCCTAAAACCAATCAGAAGTTATCGTTAAAAAATAGTTGATAGGATTTATAACTTTCACCTTTTAAGTATGTTACCGCAATTAGACTTGACTGGAGTACCAATGAAAAAAAGTAACTTTTCGTTACGGAGGAAAACGCCGTAGCGAGTCCACTGTAGGAAAAAGGTAACTTGCGTTACTGACGCTAAAAGAACTTGAGTTACTGGATGGAAAAAGATAACTTGAGCTACTCGATGTAAAAAGGTAACTTTCGTTACTGGATGGAAAAAAGGTAACTTGAGTTACTGGATGGAAAAAGATAACTTGAATGTACTCGATGGAAAAAATAACGTGAGTCTACCGATGGAAAAAGATACTCAAATACTTTAGCAGCTTGTTATGTACTTGACATCTCGGAAATGCAGTTAAACTTCCCGTTCCCCCTAAAATTTTATATTTAATTTAAAAAGCGATTCTGGAGGTTAACAGTTGTTTAAACACTCGGGGCGGAATCGACTCCGTCCTTTTGATCGGAGCATAAAAACGATGAAACGAAAGCTGCTCTTTCTTTAAGAAATTAAATAAGTCGGAAATAAATGAACAATAAAAAATTCTGATTTGAAAGTATAACAATCATTTCAACTCAAATAGTATAACAAAAAGAATAACTCATCCACTTCATCCTCCGACTTAATAACTCTCGTATTTGAAATTGATGAATTCTTCGAATTGTTGAACGATGAATTGTTGAAATTCAACAATCTTGAGCATCTAGCAAATTTGAAATGACAATCACCTTCGAGTTAAAAAAATGAAAAAAGAAAGATCGAAACCTTCCAAATATAAATCTGAAAGGAAACAAAACTTTCAAAATAAAAAAACGACAACAAAACACAAATGAAAAAAAGAAAACTAATGATTATCCTACAAGATAAATATCCAAAAATTCATTTTAAATGACAATGAATTTTGCTTTCTAAATAAAAAAAGCAGAAAATGAGCAAGAGGAAACTATATTCTGAAAAACACACTTGTCTTTCGCATTTTCGCGTGTAAAACAAAAATTAATCTCATTGCTGACCTACAAAGAATTCGTTTTAATACAAACAAACAAACATAATTAAATCTCCCAATTCTTTACAAATTATGATAAACATGAAGCAATGTTAAAGTAAAAGTCACATCTCTGCAACGAATAACTGGGCTTCTTTTTTCGCGCAACTCTTGATGATGGTCTAAAGCAGACTATTCACGTACCGCCCGTGAGCGTGCCTGTAAGTGTAAAGAACAGAGAGAGATATAGTGATTTTGAATGCGATTACCTAAAACAAAGAAGAATGGGATCACAACTCGACCAACTGATGTTTTTTAAGAAATGATACTTGAAGCAACACATTTGGTTCTTGAAGACATGATTCAATCTCCATCGGGAAGTTTGCCGAAGTTTGTACCCCCTTCCTCCGTTCTCAGCAATGTAGTTAAAGACGATTGTGACTCTGAAGAGCCACTTGATAAATGCAACCTCCGAAGAGTTACATTACTTAAAGCAACTCCGAAGAGTTACTTGAATCAAGGACAAACTCGAAAGTACACTTTGGTCCAAGGACAATCCGAAGAGTTATCTTGATAAGGCAACTCCGAAGAGTACTTGATAAGGCAACTCCGAAGAGTTACTAAGGGCAACTACGAAGATCACTAAGGCAACTACGAAGATACTAAGGCAACGACAGAGTTACAAGGGCAACTACGAAGAGTACTTTGATAAGGCAACTCCGAAGATTAACTGGAAGGGGCAGATCACGAAAGAAGTTACTGTAAAAAGGTCAACTCCGAAGAACTAAGGTAATCCAAGAATACTACTAAGGGGCGAAGCTACGAAGAGTACTTAAGGGGTAAGCTCACTGAAAAGAGTTTTCATCAAGAGCAACTCCAAGAAGATTTACTAAGGCAACTATCGAAGAGTTACTTATAAATGGCGACTCTGAAGTTACTTAATAAGACGAACGTGTGAGAGTATCGAACCATTAGATAAAACGAAATCAACAAAATACTCACAAGACCCGGACACTTCACACACGCAACAAAACCTACACACCATGAAGTTACTTAGACAACCTGCTGATGTAATTTAAGCACTCTAGGGCAAACCAATGAAAACTAGTTAAAACAATATTTCAATAGAAAGTCCAGCTCAATTCCTATTGGAAGAATCGCGTAAAACCAATCTAGAAGTTATGTTAAAAATGTTGAATTAGGACTTTATAACTTCACCTTTTAATAATTTCACGCAACTTAACTTGTGGACTTGAGTACCAATGAAAAAAAGGAACTTTTCGGTTACGGGATGGAGAAACGGATAACGACGTCACGGGTAGGAAAAACGTAACTGCGTTACTGACGCTAAAAGGTAACTTGAGTTAGCGTGGATGGAAAAAATAACTTGAGTTACGGATGAAAAAGATAACTGGAAATACTTTGCAATTTGAACTAGGACCAGGAGTGGCACCCTGCAAATGAGGTTACTAGGAAAAGAAACTTGAGTTACTCTGCAATAAGATAACTAAATAGCTTATAGCAGCTTTTTTATTATTGACAGCTCGGAAATGGAGTTAAATTTCCCTTCCCCCTAAAATTTGATATGTTATTTAAAAAAAGCTTTAGTTGGTTAACATTTTTTAAAATATATATAATATATTTATATATATTAGAGTAGAGATAGTATATATATAGGATATAGTAGTATATTTATTATGTATATATATATATATAATATATATAAATTAAATAGTAATAAAGATATAATATCTATATATAGTATTATATTATAGTATTTAGTATTTATATATTATATATATTTATATATATAATATATATATAATATATATAGACTAGTATAGTATATGATAATATAGTATAAGTATATATGTAATATATATATTATATATATATAGTAGATAATAGTATATAGTATATATATATACGTACGCTAGAGTTACTCTAATTCGAAATGTATTCCATCTTTTAAATTAGATTCCATCATTTGTAAATTAGATTCAAAATTACGTTCTTAAACGTTTTCTGTGAAATCAAAATCGATCGAAATAGGTCGCTTAGAAACAAAGGCTTCCCGCCTTTCTCTTGCTCGTAAAGACGACGCAATAGAATTCCTGTATGGGTTTGTATTGCGTGCATTGGAGGATTGACTCATTTGCAATCCTACCGAAGGCGTCTCGCAGTCGCTGCTGCTTGGTAACTGTAGAGTGAAAGTGAAACGCTTGTGTGAGAATATGGTTCTTTTCACCACTTAATGTATATTTGATTATATATGATATATATAATAATAGGTAGGTGATATAAGTTTAGTAATATCTGTAGTCATATATTAAATCATATATTATAATATATATATAATATGTATATCAAATATTCCGTTGGCTTATCCAGTGTTACCTGCCGGAAATTTAAGAAACCATATTGGTGAATCAGAGAGTCGACCCCCACTCGACCAATATAGTAATATAGTATATATAGTAAATAGTATAAGGATATATATAGTATAATATATAGTATATAGTATATATAGTATAATAGTATATATAAGTACTATAATATATATATATATATGATTACATACTAAAAAAGAATGTATAAAACACATTCTTCCGGTATGCATAATTTTACCTGACAGCGTGATAAACATTGTATATCCTTAATAAAAGAATCAGCTCCAGTTAATCAAAGCGAAGCTTAGAAACGTATCATGATGCCATTTGTATCATGACCTTATAAGAGGTATGTAAAAATGTGAATATTCTTTGTCAGTTATTCTTAATCTGTATCTTACTAATATAACCATATAGTTATTAAATGAAACATATGCTATTATGTATTAAGAAGAGATAAACCCATAGGTAAAATATTTAATGGAATACACCATCAGGTAGAAATATGTTTTTGATGTATTGTTTTATGTTTATGAATCTAGATCATGACACCCACGAATCTCCAAGCAATAATGTATTTCATTAGTAATATTAATACCTTTATTTAATGTCAGCAAATATTTTATGTGACTTTTATTATTCAAAAGCTTTATTACTTTTAGTGTTTTTTATATGGGATTCTGTATTTGTGCAATGATGAGGCTTGTCTGTTAAAAGCCCACATTGGGTCGAACTAAAAGGTACTAGCAAGACTTTACTTAACTGCCCTTCTAGCTATAATGGGGACGGGTAAAAGGATCAAGAATATTACTATAAAGTGGCTTTTCCCTTGCGACGGATTGCGAATCTTTTCTTTTGAGATGACAAATTCAGACAGCGTATCCGAGCCCTGGCCCATGGCTACTTACTCATCCAGACACCTCTTTAGGTCCAATAACGTGGGCAGATGCACCCGTAAGAGAGTTAGATACAATTAAATCAACATTTGATTGTATCTTCTCAAAAAAACGTATAATATAGTATATATAATATAATATATATAGTATATATTATAGTATATTATATATTATAATATATATATACTATATATAGATATATATATATAGTATATAGGTATAGTAGTGTATTATATACATTATTAGTACAACTAGTAGTATATATATAGTAATATAATAAAGCCTATAGATTTCGTAAAACTAGCTCGTCTTAAATGCTTAGGGACTATTACAATAATAATTCAGGTGGATCCACCGTTAATTTAAGCCAATAATAAAAATTTCGATTTTTATTATTATTATTATTTTTTTATTATTATTATTATTATTTTGCCCATTATTTGCATATTTGTGATAACGTGAATGAACGAATCGTTCGCATTATCATTTTTATGGTCGTTTTACATTAAATTAAAAATTTTCTTTAAGAAAAAGAAAATTTGATTTTATTAATTATATTATATATAATTATTATTCATATTTATTATTATTGTGCGATTGGTGGAAGGTTGAAAAGCGATGATCCGAGAGGCCCTGCATCGTTATTCAACCACACTATATAAATAATTAAGATTGGTTTGGAAAAATATTTCCACACCAATTAAAATAATAAGTAATAATTAATGATAATTACCCTATGTCCATTATTTTAAATTTCAAAGATTTTGTAAACAAATGCCATAATGCTTGTAAAATAAGGATATTTAACGTTAAGAAAATTTGAAATTGGGGGAACGGGGAAAGATAATAATAATTATCCTATATTCCTCACTTCTTCCTTTATTCTTTTTCTTTCCTTTTGACTCGGTAACAGCATTGAGAAGAACAGAGTTTGAAAAGAGGAAGGATCTGTCGGGAATTGCAAAGCCAATCGACTCACAAAATTGTCGGTTTTTGTCGGGAATTTTCTGAGCGAGAGTGTTTACGTAAAATTGGAGTCGGAGTGAGCCGAGAGAAATCGAACTGCACCGACAGACTAACCGGGCATTGGTATGCCGTTAATGTAAACATTTCGCCAAAAAACTCCACTCTAGAGCTCATTTTCTCGAAACTGCATTTTCTTCATTCATAATATACAGAAAAGTGATAATAGCTTTATATAAAATAGTATATAATATTATATATAGTAATAGTAGTTATAGTATTATATAGTAGGATATATATAATATATAGGTAGGTAGTATGATAAGTTATAATATAGTATATAATCACTTGCGAGTGGCATTTACTATATGATAAAATGAACATTTATTTTTTGGGAAACCATCTACGGGGGGGGACTTAGCCTAAGAGATTAATAATATATATATATATATAGTATATATATATATAATTATATTATGTTATATATATATAGTATTATATATGATATATATATAGACTCGTACCTACCCTATAGAGGGTACCCCCAGATTATTATCCCCACTCTGCTGGACAGGAAAGCCTGAGAAAGCCATATTCCCAAACGCTAATTAAAATTAAGATAATTTTAAGATTATATATATATATGTAGTATATATATATAGTATATAGTATATATATAGTATATTTAGTATATATATATGTATATAATAATAGTATAAGAAGGGTAGGTTATTATAGGTAAGTAGTAATATATATATAGGTAGGAAGATATATATATAGTATAGTATATATATTAGTAGGGGCCATATAAGTTGCGGAAAAAACAGAAAAAATTTTCATGGAGATTTCTGTTTAACGCCTCAATAGGTGAAATAAACATCGCAATGGGAGTAAAATAGGTGCTGGAGTAGTAAATATAGCATATGAACTGCGGACAAGCATCTTTTCGTGGAGTTCCGACCATTCTGACATATTAGAGTAATATGTGCAACCACCTACAGCTATTTTCGCATTTAGTAAAAATCAGAATAGAAAGTATATATATTATATATATATGTAGGGTAGTCGAGAGGGTCCGCAGACACATTTTATAATCTTTCAAACACGTTGACACTGCGTTAGCACTATATGCTATAGAGATAGTTAAGGGCATACCACCATTGTGCCATTATTTGGTGATACGAAAAAACAAACATGCGGAAAACCAATTTGCGGGAGATCGAATAACGTGCTGGCTGGACGAAGAGAGAGATGAGAGAAGTCTCGAGTGGAATGTGAGGACGGTGTAATGACGAAGGCCAGGATTTCGGATCAGGCAAATGGAGGGGGGGCGGTAGATGAGAAAACGCCAGACGCAAGAAGAGAGGACAGCGCTCGCGCCCGAGGGAGCTTCCCCCATCCAATTCGCCGCTAACCCAAGGCGCCAGTAAAAACCCACACCCTCTTCTTAGAGGCCAAGCATCCCAGATAGTAAGGGAGGGACCCCCTCCCCCACAGGTCAAAACCACCATACATGAAAAAAGCGGTTGCACTGGACAATACATTGAATCTACAACTCAAGCCTGCTACTGCTGACACTGCCGTTAGAAAGAAACCTCGCAGAAATTGGGGTGGATTCGAACCACACAACCTGAAAGCAAGTGGGAGGGTGCAGAAATACCCAACACCTCCCCATGGGGACCTACCGCCCCCACCGATCCAGAGGACCAAGCCATAGTGATCGGCCCAAAAACCCCGCTGGGGCTAACAACGCCCCGAACAACAATACCAACCGTCCTCACAGGAGGATTATGGGACATAACACCAACGAAAGTGCCCCAGCAGGACAGAACACTTCAAATTATGGGTTTTTACCAACGGGGACGATGCCCCCACCTCCTTATTATACCGGCATGCCATCTGGGAACTACAACATGCCTAACCCACCATATCCCATGCCTAACCCACCATATCCTTATCCTGGGACATGGCAAGGTTACCCTTATATGCCTCCACAACCATTAGTCCCTGTATTAATCCGACTGAATTTGTTAAATCACCCTTTTCCCACATTCAGAAATTTAAATTATTTGGCAAACATCTTGAGAAACCAGAACATGGGAAGGGTATGGCTTAACCCGACTCGTCATCCTTCTTTAATGAAAAGCTAATCTTTAGGCCCGCTAAACTGAATAGTCAAAAGATTACTTTTATGCCAAGGAAGTCTGCCTATACTCCTCAGACCAAAAACAGCGACTAGGAAATTCATTCGAGAGAAATAGTTTTCCCAAATTCACTAAATTGGCAGATTTTCTCACCCAGTTAAAAGACTTATCTACAGCCGGAAGAAAAGAAAACGATTTTCGAGCTCTGGTTGGAGGAAAACAAAAATATAAGAAGAGAGAGAGACTCAAATCTTTACTGAGTTTTGTGTTGAGTTGAGAGAACGCTATGAAGAATACCAAGCCGGCCTCCGGACCATCTAGATGAATAAGGGCAATGGATCGAATTGCGAAGGCAGAATAAGACATCTGCTTACTGGGGAGAATCATTCAGAACGTGAATGAGAGGAAAACGAAGAATTAGCAGAAAAGTCCTGTAGGGTATTCGATACTGAGAGATGGAGCTTAAATGAACTTGAAGAAAAGTTATCTCAAATTTCCAATTGGAGCAGGTATTAAAGAGGATATTAGAAGCCAAGATGAGCCGCACCACTAAACGGTGTTTTTGGCAAAGGAGAATCGGAGGAGACAAGGTTGAAGTTACAGAATTCAACAGGGACCAATGAAGTCAAGGTATGAGGAGAAGGGAGAGGAGGCGAGACCCGATTACACTCCTCAAAGGAGGGGAGGAGAGGAGGTGAGAACCAGCTACACTCCTCAAAGGAGAGATGAGTGAAGTTGAAACTTTCAAAAAGAAAAGAAGACAGGGTATGCCACACCGAAGTTTAAGGGCTTCCTAAAGAAGATGTCCGGACCCAGGAGTTAAGAGAACAGTCCTGATGTGCCTTCTTTTGTGAGACGGTTGGGGTCACTCGCCCAAGCTGCCCTGGCAATCGCCGTACTCCGAGGACGATGCGATGCATACCGACCGGAAGGGGGGTCGCACCTAATTGTAAGGAGCACCGCCGGAGGGCCTGAGCGCCCGAAACCCACTGATGTTCACTCGCCGAGTACAAAACAGCAATCGATAAGGAAAAAGGAATAAGACGGAAAGCTAGAGTTCTTGACACCCAGACAGGCAGGCCCAACCTTCCCAAGAAAAGAGGGGAGGCATAAGGCCCAGATGGGGAATAAAGACCAACGCGAAGGGTATAGCTTGAACCAGGCAGAATGAGAGGGAATGTAAGAAAGGTGAGGTATGATGATGAGCATGTATGAGCAAGAACTTTTCCATCCTCAGTAGATGTAGAGAATGAAAACTTAGAAACGGCAAAAGATAAACGTCGGTAAGAAAAAAGTTAAAGATAGATGAGAGAAAATGGGAAGTTAGGCGAAAGATAAGAACAAATCAGGAAAAAAGTCGTGCAGCAACCCTTAGACTGGGGACCGACACTTTTGACCACCGAATGTGCTACGCTTGCTCCATTCTTAGGAGTGAGTAGGCAGACGAGGACCAATTTTGGAACAGAGTCGTAGTCAGTATCGTCACCGCCCGCGCCTCAAACAATTGAACAAGGAGGGAAACTTTAAAGCAGACCCTCCGTAAGACCGATTTTATTAGTACAGGGGGGGTGAACAGTAAGCCAAGACGTGCTTGAAAAGGAAAATACAACTGTAGGTACCTCGGCCTACAGAAAAGCGATCTACCTCACACTTTCCATGAGTGGAGAACGATAGGAGAGTAGATAGGTATATCTTTTAGGTAGCAATGTTTTTGTCTATACTTCCGCATAACTTGAACTTGCATTTTCTGTCACAGATGTCTATTCAAGGAGGATAGGAGAGAGACATTCCGATCCTTGCCATCGCACTCGGAATTATTCTCGTTAGAAGAGTTCTGGACGGAATCGTGTAGAAGGAATAAGACCTCAAGAAAAAGGGGAGAGCAGTTGCCCCCTGCCCCGAGGGTCGAGGGGGAACAAAGATTCGACACCAAATTTCGCTAAACCAACCGCACGCTTGCGGAGTAGGAGCATTCTTTTCCTAAAGGGAGCCGGCCTTGCCAGCTAAAGAGCGCACGCAACGGCGGATGCAGGCGCATGCTTGTGTCGGTAGGGTGAAGGCCGCCTTGCCCCAGTTAATAACTACGCAACAGCGGGGGTAAGATCTTCTGTTCATAGGAGGCCGCGGCAGGCAGTTAGGGAGAACGTAAACGCCGCGGGGATGAACCTCCCGCTCCGTATGAGTAAGGTTCGAGTGCAGGCCCAAGGGGGAAGACAACCTCTTCAGGTTCAGACTTCGAAGAACTGCCACCTACACAGAGGGAAAAAAGAACAGAAACTCCTTAAAGGAAGTAAGGGGACCAACAGATGAAAAAGGACCAAGTGCTACCGAAGCCACCCTCACTCATCGCGCCTGGGATTCCCGGACGGGCCAGACCCAGACTCAAGCGACACCCCCTCACTATGCAAGAAAATTGGGCCAAATCCGAGATTTGAAATTGTTGCGGAAGAGCAATACCATAAAAGATGGGTTATTTTATGATGATAAAAATTTGAAATAACTGCTGAAAGTGAATTGAGGAGACGTGTGGTACCAGTCAATCATGCGTGATACCTAAAACGTCCGACCTGAAACTCAAGATGATTTTGAGCTGGATCGAAGTGCTTGGTAATGACACCAGTGTTCCACCATGGGACGCAACTGTATGTGCAAATACAATGTAGACCATGAGGGGAAACACTGGGTATCCGTCAGTTGATCAATTTGACTGGACCAATTGATTAGGCCTGCACAAAATGCAAACATAGGAGAAGGTATCCGAAATTATGCGAACAGAGTCCAGGATGAGCCACAGAGCGTAAGAGACACCAGAACGAGTTATCTTCTATGTACCACCTGCCTCAAAGAGGTTCTCACAAGACGGATAAGGAGGGTGCTACAAAAGAGATCAGTAGAAGGGAGATATTCCAAAAGGATGCAGAAATTGTGCTTGCCTGAAAATCGGCGGAGGCACATCGAAGGATTGCTAGAGCCTCAGGACTTACCATGACGTATTGTCCACTAGATGATGTCGGTGGCCCAGCTGGTCCGACTCAGAAATTGAAATTGAGGCTACGCCCGATGCCCTAAGAATAATCCTGCGAAACAGTACAGTTCCACATCGGGGGTATCTTAGCACGACGCTATAATTATCACCAGTTCCCGCCACTGTGAAGAAGGGGTACATCAAAGCAGGTACAGTCCCCACTGCCACGCGGATTACTGCGTGGTGCCAAAAAGAACAGTCCAGAACCAAGGGGGTCTTGGATTACAGTACCTCAGACTCCCATACGTCAAGCGTGTTCCCTTGCCTTCAATCACAGATTTTACTCCCTAGGGGTAATACCGTGGTACATCCGGTAAGTTATTGGACGCGGTATAACGCCTTAGATTAGAGAGGAACACAAAGAGCTGATGCGATTTAGACACAGGGAAGGCCTTTTGTGGTCGCCACTGCGCGTGGATGTTCGACATGAAGAGCCCCAACAGCTGATGCCCCACGGATAGCAATGCCTTGAACCACCTCTTAGGACCGGGGTGCGCATCCTGAAGTCATCAGACACGTGTTTGATCCTGGGCAGGAAGGAGAACACTTTGAAAATTAAGAAGAGTTACTGCTGCTTCAAGAGAAAAAAGCTGAATAAAATATCCTAAGTGGTAGCGTTCCTACAATCAGCTTTTGTACCTGGATTTCAAAATAGAGAAATAATTAGCCCAAATCGCCAAGTAGAAACAATGAAGAGTTTCGTCCCTCTACAAATGGTAAGAGAGCACAGATCTTCTCGGTTCTTCTCTTATGTTTCGCTCCTCAAAAGACTGATTTGCCCGGGGAGTAGCACAACCTTTGTACGATCTATAAAGAAAAATTCTTTCCTTTGACTAAAAAAAACAACAAACAAGCTTTCAGCAGCTTTGGAAAAGAAAACTAGTGGCTGCCAGCCTACAACTAAGCGTTCCCCATTACAGCAAAGAATCTTCGAATACAACCCAGTAATTACGGAATAGGAGGAGTGTTGTATTCAACTGCAGATGAAGAAAGAAAAGCCCTTATCTTGTGTCCCGACACTCAGGCGGCAGTGGAGTAATTATATACTCGAGGAAGAATGTTACCGTGGTTCTGCTTGCACAAGTTTAAGAAACACCATCGTTGGCATAATCACTGATCGATCACGGACAACAACCTTCTCGCTTATTCCATAATAAACCAGCAACGGCCGTTTTAGTCGCTGAATCTCGTAGGTAAACATTCACCATACCAGTAGTGTATAAGAAAGGAAAAGAATAATGTTGCCGCCAGACATGCTGAGTAGCATCCCTGATGTAATGTGGGTTGCCTGGTCCAAAAAACAGCCGGAAAACAGAAGGGAAACAGAGAAAGTAGAAGAAGCAGAAACAGACAGAAAAGTCCCGCAATCGGTTCGCGTGATCGGGGAAAATTTCATCAGAAGAACAACAGAAATGTCCCCGTGTAGGAAAAATGGGTAAAATGGGCCGAAGAGAATCCCAATACACACCCACACATCTTGAATAGAAGCGATCGTACAACTACCGGAGAAGCAAAACCTTATCTGGAGTACATGTTCCCACGATAGTATGATTTACATGAGTATGACCAGGCGCACGCTGTCACTAGCTGGTGACGACGTGTGGTCAGCAAAACTGAAGAAGAGATAGAGGAGAATACCATTCCTTGGCGTTCAAAAGTTAGTGGCAAGGGGAATGAGCTTTAGTCAGTTGTTGGCGGTGCGCGCAGACTAAGGTCCTAGACCCCCTTGCAGAGAATAAATAATGGCCCTGCCGTACACACCTTTCTCACGCTTCAGTTAGCAGCTATTGGAAAAATTGCCACCTTGTACAGATCAGAGCCAAAGACATCTTAGATTCGCGACGTTACCGAAGGACTCGAAGTTAGTCCTGATAAACGGGAGGAACGAGCAACGAATGGCCAGAGCACTTACAAGAGAGGCATATGTAAGCATAATGCGCCCTCAACTGCTTTGTCTTCGATAACGCCTATGGAATTGTACGAGCCAGGGTGTTGAAGGCCGGTATGTAACGTGGAGGATAGAAGAAGACAAAGGATTGCCCTACAAAGGCATCTCAAAGAATGTTGTTGTAGAAATAGATGAAAGTGGCAGATATTAATCTTTCTTGCGACATTACGTGAATGCAAACCACCGAGATTGGGATAAATACCTGACTTGCCCGAAATCCTAATCAATTGCCGCGATAGAATCGATCTATAGGGTCTTCACCCCACGGCCTGTACATGTACATAAGAGGCTCCCGTTACGAAGTGGTGCCTATGATGTATCACCCTTTGAACAAGCTCCGAGAAGATATATTCAGTTTCGGACGAGATAGTACGATAGTAACGAAGAGTCTTATATGAGAGATTTGGCAAAGAGAAGTTAGGAAGCGGGGAACCACAAAAACTTGGGAGCAGACAGAAATAAAAAGGGCCAAAACAGAGAAGTTCAAATAGAGATTACGATCTCTCTCGTGT
>JABUQX010051868.1:0-10000 GCA_015478945.1 Trachelipus rathkii
AAGAGAGATGTGCAAATGGTTTCAGACGCCATCTCGAGTTATACACTCTCAGGGTAGGGTTTTCGCCCTTTCAAAGTAAGAACTAGCATCTTCTTCCATTGGCCTCAAAACTGCGTTCCTCCCGCAGAGCTCTCCAGTAAGATCTTGCTTCTAGCCATATAGAGGCCATAAGATATTCTACGCTGGTGCCAGGAATATAAAAGCAAAAGGATTAACGCTGAGTATATATATAATATGTATATACATATACTAATATATATATGATATATATATATATATATATATGTATATCGTATATATATAGTATATAAGTGTATATATATTATATATATATAGGCTATATCCAGAACGCTGGGGCATGTGCCGCCACATTGCGCCACCGAGTTGCGCCTATGCGCCCTATGGCGCACTATCAATCTGGTGTAGCGCATAGGTGCAACAATTTTTAAAAATGGCGGACTAAGCAAGAGCATAGGCGCACAGCCAATTCTCTGTGCCTATAGCCGCGCCTATGAACAGGAACAAAGCATTTTGTTTACCCTTAAAAGTTAGAACTTAGAAGCGTGGCAAACTTGTATAATTCTAAAAACCAGTGTAAAACTTTACATATATATATATATATAATTTATATAATAATATAGTAGTATATTATATAGTATATATATTTATAATGATATATAAATATATATTAATACTTATTATATACTTATAATATATAATATATATATATATATATTATATGATATATATATATATATATTTATTATATATAATATATATATATAATTATATATATAGTATATATATATATATTTATATAATATTATTATATATATATATATATATTATAACCTATACTCCGTAGTTCTTAACTACAAATAATTGGCAACTTAATGAAATAAGTGGCAACGTATTGGCTGCTGAAATATATTTTCAACTCTTCCACGCCTCGGTTTGCTGAACCCTCCGTGGGGAAAACTGGTACTCGCACAACAGGACATGGAGGATGGAAGAGACGTGTAGATATTCAGTTTTCCGACGTTTTAATTGACGATTTAATTTTCTTTAAGTTTTCCTTCCTTAATAAAAACATGGTCTGTATTATCGCACAAAGTTTATCTTTGCAAATTAAGAGTTTCAGCGAAAGCAGCCACGCGGCCGGACGAAAAGTTGCAGGCGCATGGCGAATTCTCGATCGAGTGACTTGTGGATAGAGAGCTAATGGTAGATTTTGTGTGTGTGAGTGCTAGAATTCTAAATGGTTAAATATTTAAGTTGGAATAGGTAAAAGTAATGTGTGGTTGCGACAAATGGTTCATTCTGAGGGTAATGTGTGAAAGATTACGATTTTCTGGATAAGTCTGAATGAAATGTTTTGTGTGGGGTGAGTACATGGAATTTAGTTCATTTGCCACATATCTGCCCACCCAAAGATTTTTTTACAGTTGTCACCATCACTCACAGTCCGAGCCCTATTCAAGGTGTGGGTGTAGTACGCTCACAAGAGTTCACCCTCCTAGGGCAAATTGACGCAGATGAGCACAGATGCATGGCTTTTAAATGTGCGGAATTAAAATTCAGCGAGGACAGACAGAAGATGGAAGATAAAGTCCACATAACATGAGTGGCGAGAAAGAATGAAGCACCAGATGGAAGCTAGCCTGGAGTTACCAATTACAACACAAAAACTCGTGCGCAAGATACAGCACTCCTGTGCTATGAGGGCGTTGTAAAGGTGGTGGTATTCGATATTATATGTTCCCTCGAGCCAACTTGCCGCTGGGGTGCCTATAGAATTGAGATAAAGCACCACATAACACTTTAAAGCCTTTTGCCTTTTGACTCGACCTCCTATCCAAAAGCCGAATGAAACCAGAGCGCCTCCCCCCCCCCGCAGAATATGAAAGCAGGGACTCCCATACCAAGGGCGGATGAGACCCCCTTGTGCAAATGGATGAACTGAGAAGAGAAAAAAATCTCACAGTCTACAACAGAACTCCGAGTTGCTTTGAGGCCGTCCTAACAAACGTTCATGACATGAGGTTTTCAAAGACATTTTTTTGTTTATCGTAAGGGCAAGGATGTTGTATTGTCAACGGCAGAGACGAGAGAACCGTCGAAAGAGGATAGGAAAGTTAAAAGGAGTTTTAGAGAGATAGAAATTTGTAGAGGTTGGTTGTTAAAGAATTGAATTTTCAGAAATTCTATTGGTCCTCAGGATTCCAGGCGAGATTAGAAGAAAGTAAGACTGACGATCATTTAGTATAGAGAAGTTTTACACCTAGTAAGTCTAGCCAATGCGGCATTATATTAGGATGATTACAAAGATGTAAGGGTTCGCTATGTGCTACTAGAATATCTAAATGACTTTTATCCTACTTTCATTAATGATCTTCTTAATTGGCATGCAACTGCCAGTTTAAGGAGACTTTCACACAATGTCGAGCAGTAGCTGAGCAATGCTATCAATGAAATACCGAGTGATAGACAAAATTACAGATCTAGAGTTCTGATATAGAATATCGCTCTAAGAGACTGCATGATATTCTAGGTTCTAAGAGAGAATAGAAGATCAACCCTAAAGAGGGGAGCTTGGAGCAGTGACTGCCTTGCCCCTAGCTCAGTCAAATGCTTTGGATATGGTCAAGCGCCACCACGCAAGTCTTCCGTAGTTCCTAAGGAGCGGAAAACCATAAAATCGGTTAGATAGGAAGTAATATCGCCAGAAGAACCTCAAGCGTTGAAAGCCGTTGGCTATCGGAAAGGAAGGGATCGATTTCCAGATAATCAAAGAACGTGCGAGTTGGAAAGACTTTCAAAGATCTTAGATAGAATACATAGTGAGAGCTGTAGCGCGATAGTTAGAAGGATCAGAGCGGCTTTCCTTTTTTTCGGAATAGGTTTGGACTTGTGCGAGCTTCCAAACACTGAGGGAAAGTGTGCTAGTAGTTGAGAGCAGTTAGGGAGTATAGTGAACTAGGACAGGCTCCAGATTGGAAGCACACTCCCTCAAAACTTGTGGGAGGAATGCCATCTGGGCCACCGGTCTTCCTATCCTTCATAGATTTTTCAGAGGCCTATCACCTGATCAAATGTTGCTAAAGGCTGCCATTGAAATTTTCAGTAATTTTCACAGCAGTAAAATCCATATTGATTATTCAATAATATAAGTTTATGTAATATATAGTTTTAATTTTGCCATCTTTTGATAATAAATTTATCATCTTAAGTGAATAAGGTTTAAATTTAATGCTTTTTTTCTTGAGAAATTACTGATTGCCAACTGGCTTCGCAATTTTCTCCATCGAGGTGATAAAGCAGCAGCGATTGCGATCAACTAGCTCTACTTTCTTACTTAATTTATGTTTGCTGCTCGCTCACAAGAACTCGTGTCCCATTTAGTTTTGCATGATCGAGTTCCTGAACAGTGGAAGAGTTCTACAAGATTCATTTTTTAAAAAGAAAATGCAGTGAATAAGTTAGTATTATATAAAGTTTTTGACGAGATCTATCCTTTAGACGGGTCTCAATTTCCTTCTTAGAGCATCCTCACTATCAAGGAAGTGACATGCTAAATTCCGGTAGGGCTCAGAGATTTGTTTGTTTCTGAGCGGAAAAATATGAAAAATCTTCCTTCTTTAGAAGTGTTCCTAGGAAATTCTACGTAGGTAATTAATTATATCAAGCCTTCTGGACAAACCGATAGGAATTCCCACTAACGACCATTTGGTCAACCCTTCTCTCCTTGCAGGTGTTTAGAAAAAAAAGGCTTCAGTTTTTGATTCGTTATTATTCAATTTTTGATAAATATCTTAACATTATATATGAACTCAGTCTCTTCTTTTTTGATTGCTCCAGTTAGAGCAATTTGAATCTGATCGTGGACCCACGAGTTTTTATATAATGTTGTGGTATTTTTTATAGATTAGTCCGTAAGATCCTGAACTAATCCGTCTAGCCCACGATTGTTGCAAGTTTGCTTCTATCGTAAAACTTGTAACATTCGCGCTGGACATCTTTCAGGATCGCTTTTTTTGCTTCAACTTAAAATTAGGAGTCCAGTTTAATGTGTAGGATTGGAGAATCTACGAGTTTTTTGAACTTTTCTTTCTACTCTTTTTTTTTGGTGAAGAAATAAAAAATTAATATTGTCAATACTCATAGAAAAACAATGCCATGTAGACTGATTTTTTTTAATTTTTTTACACATACAAACATTAAACTCGTACACTTTGAATGAAAAAATCTTATTTATAGAGTTTGCGAATTTAAACCAAAAAAGTAAAACGTCAAGTCGGAAAAAATCTTATTCATAGAGTTTGCGAATTTAAACCAAAAAAGTAAAACGTCAAATTGGAAAAAATAAAGATAAAAATAAAAATAAGCAAAAATGTTAAATTGAAATAGGAAAATAAAATGTAGAAAAATATCAAAATTTAAAAAACTAAAAATTGTCATTTAAAATATAGTCCATAAAAATTAAAGTTAGTAAATATAATATTATTGTATCGTCATTAAAAAATAAAAAACATTTTTTAATAAAATTTAAAATTTAAAATATAATTGTCGGTCAAAACTTTCTAGTTACTCGAAAATTTGTCAAGAAAAAATCGTTATTTATAATAAAGATTTATCAAAGGGAACTTTCCTTTTAAATTACAAAAAGTTTTTTTTGTAAAAAGGAAAAAGGGGTTTTATTATATACACATATTATAAAGAACAGAGAAAATAAAAAGTTAAAAATAATGAATAAAAATCAAAAATGAAAACTTTGTCAAATTTCATAGCGTGAAATTTTTGATTTTTTCAGGAGTCGCCACGAAGCGATTCTTGTTGTAAAGAATGTCATTTGTAACATTCCCCCTTTGAGTATTGTAATTGAAACCAATCTTTGTATATATGTATATCTGTCAAAATATATATATATATATATATAAAATTATAAATTATAATTATTATAATTAATTATAATTATAAAAAAATTATAAATAAAAAATTTACATTTTTTTTTTTTACATTAGAAATAGAGACAGTAAAAAGCCACATGGGCCTATCGAGACTGTCCCAGTCAACCCACTACCCAAACATGCTCATGCAAATCCACAAAGCACCCTAGGGCTTGTCAATTTGTTGTAACTACAAATCCACCAATTTGGCTTAGTCAAAACTAATGATATATAAATATGATACCCAAACCATCCACATGCATTAATAACTAAGTTATGGTCACACATGCCATCTAACTATAACTATATCACAACTAAAAACCCGCCAATTTGGCTTCGTCAATATATTATATGATTCCCAACCCATCCATAAACGAATCTAACCCTTTCTTTAAATGTTGCAAAATTTCGGAGGTCAAACCCCACCTTTTTCCAAAAACACCTTTCCCTTTCTTGGGGGCAGACTTATTCCAAAATAACAACCCTATTATGAATTGCATGCTTTTTATATCAAGATGGCATGCTTTCTTCATTAATTTTCTATTATGCCCCGCTTGAGTCACCTGCCATGTCCCGGATGAAAAGTGTATGATCTCTGTATTATCAATAAGATGTAAATATTTTTGTATCATGTGACTTTTCATGTCCCCTCTGAGAAATCGCCTTTCTACAGAAAAAAAACATTCCTAACTCCTTCAGCCTCTCCTTCTAGCTCTTACCCTCAAACCCAAAATCATCCTTGTTGCTCTACGTTGCACTCTCTCTAGCATATCTAAGTCTTTCTTTAAATAAGGGGCCTCAAACCTGTGCACAATACTCTATTACTGGCCTAACATAAGCTATTATACAGTTTACTTTATTTACTTCCTGGCTCTTGTAAACAACATTTGCGATTTATCATGCCCAGCATCTTTTGCTTTATTTCTAGCTTCCAAACACTGATTAGCTGATTTCAAATTACTACTGAAATCACAACCTAAAATCTTTTTCTTGGCCACAGACTCAAGCCAATCCCCATTCATATCGAGTTAAAACTTTATTTGAGTAACCTAGGTGAAGAACCTTACATTTTTACTATTAAAAATTCATTTGCCACTTATCTGCCCACCAAGAAGTTTCAAGATCATTTTGAATCTATATATCCATCATTACTATTCCTAATTGAGGTGGCCACTTTAGTATTATCTGCAAACTTAGAAACCTTGCATTTAAGGCCCTGGTCTAAATCATTTATAATATGAGGAACAATAGGTGGCCCAGGCACTGACCTGTGGGACACCCTCTTCACTATTTCCCATGGATGATTTATTCCCATTGGTAGTTGTACACACTGTTATTCTATTTCGCCAAACACCTCTTTAATCCAACCAGTACACTCCACCTATACCACATTGCAATAACTTTTTATCAGCTTATGTGGGAACCTTATCAAAGCTTTACTAAAGTCTAAATATACAATATCAACTGGATCTCCTCGGTCGATGCAGTCAGTAATGATTCCATAAATTCTAAAAGGGTTTGGCTGACATGACCTACCCTTTCTGAAAACCTGCTGTGAGGTCATTACAATACCTTGTGGATCTTCTAAATATTTCTTCTATATTGACCTTTTCAGTAACTTTTCCAGAACCTTTACAACCAGAGATGTTAAGCTTAACTGCTATAATTGCCCAAATCTTCCTTACTACCTTTCTATAAATAGGCACAATCATATGCTTTTTTCCAGTCATCTGGTACCTCACCAAAAATAAAATACAGAGCCTTTGCAATGCTTGTACTACCCTCTTTCAGAATTCTTCCCATTTATACCATCAGGGCCTGCAGCTTTGCTTGGGTCATATTGATCTAATAAACGTGTTTATATCTTTTACATCAAATTCAATTCTGTAAGTCTATTTGTTCCATGCATACAAGAACTATTAGGCTCCAAACTATTATCTAATCTTCCCTCAGTAAACACTGAAGCCAAATAAGCATTGAAAATGTTGACCATTTCCTTATCTGAATTCACTAAATTTTCATCAATTATAATTGGACCAATTGTCCTATTCTTCTTACTGTTTAAATTATAAAAAAGAGGTAAAAAACTTCTTCAGATTCTTATTACTATTCCTGCTTAAATTAATTTCTGCCTCTCTCTTGGCCTTTCTTATTGATTGGTTAAGTTCATTCTATTTTCCTATTATTTTCTAAATCATCTTCCCTAGTACTACCCTTGAATCATCTTTAAAACATCTACGCTTTTCATTAATTTTCTCTCCTATCTCTCTATTCCACCAAAACAGGTTTTCTCTTTGCCACACTCGAATGGGTTTATCTTTAAAACATACTGACTGAATATTCGTTAAATTTGCTTAAAATGTTCCCACTTGATAAACAGTTTTCGTCTTTAAACTCTTTATCCCAGTTAGTTGAACTAAGCATGTCTCGAAATTGGTGGTAAAATCGCATTCGGAAATCTAAGATTCTTTTCCTTATTAACTGCAATTTGGGGCCCAGATATTACATTTCATATTTAAATCTAATTATATTATGGTCACTAAGTCCTAAACTCTCCTCAACTCTAACATTCATCCACATACTTTCATCGTTAGTAAATTAAGTCTAGTAGTGCCATCGTATCTTGGGAGTTCTTGGGACCATTCTGGGTCAAAAAGTATCTAGTATACAATTTATGAATGCAGAAATACTATGGTCCATATTAGACAAGGAATCCCAATGAATGCCGGGAAAATTAAAATCACCCATTATGTCTATACCTTTTTCTTTTACTGTGGCATGCTGTCTCTATTTCTTTCACAATTCCACGTCAATTCTTGACTCTAGCCATGAGGTCTATAAAATGCCCCTATTCTAAATATTTATGTAGTATAAGAATACTACCACACGATTTCATTCAGATTCATTTAAAGTCAGTCAGTTAATAACAGATTGAATATGCTCTTTAACATAAAGCCACCACAACCACCACCATTCTTTCCTTATATGCTGGTATAAATAAAGTGAATATCCGTTCTATTTCATATTCCTGAAAAGGAGTCTCCATATAATTCTTCATTAACCCATGCCTCAGTTATGCAAATAATGTCTAGATTCTCATTTATGGTATAACTAATCAGCTCATCTTTTTTATTTCTAAGGCTATGAGCATTTGTATAAAAACATTTGATAGTGAAATGCTGTTTATTTTTATTATCATCATCATTATTTGAACCTGTAACAACACTAGCTTTATTTATCTCCCCACTATTATAGTTACCATTGCTATTACTTGTATCTAGATTTAGCCCAATAGTTGATCACGTAACCAAAATTTTTGAGTAGAAAATTCGACAAACAAAAATCGCTACTAGAAATGTCTATTTTCATCAAAATCCTATTATAAATGTTTTATATAATTTTTATTATATAAATATAATGAGCACCACAGGAACTAGCCTGGAGCCAATATCAACACAAAACTTGTGCTCAGACGCTTTACCCCTTCTGTACGACGAGGCCGTTGTAAAAGTGATTGTACAAATGGTTGGTTCCCTCGAGCATCTTGCCGCTGGGATGCCTATAGAATAGAGATAAAGCATCAACAGAACAGTTATAAGCCTTTTGGCCTTTGACTCGACCCTATCCAAAAACCGGGTGAAACCAGATATGAGAGCAGTACTCCATACAAGGACGGATGAGACCCTTGTATAGCTGGAGCAACTGAGAAGAGAAAAAAAAAGTCTTGCAGTCTAAACAGTAAACTCCCAGTTTTCTTTGAGGCCGCCCCAGCAACCGTTGTGATGTGAGGTTTCCAAGAGATTTTTTTGTTTTAAGGCCAAGGATGTTTATTTGGTCAACAGGAGAGACGAGAGAACCGTCGAAAGAGATAGGAAAGTGTTAGAAGGTGTTTTTGGAGAAGGAGATTTGCTGTAGAAGATGTGTTTTTAAAGAATTGAATTTCACAAGGTTGAGACGACCCCATCTGGAAATTCTATCCAGATCAGCGAGAATAGAATCGGAAAGATTAAGACGAGAGGCAATCTAGAAGTAAAAGAGAGCAGAACTGAAATGAGTGGAAGAATGAAGGGCCGATATGGATAGGGAGTGGATAGAGAGGAGATGTGCAGTTGAGAAAGATCTTTAATTCAAAAGTAAGAAAAAGTAGGAGATAAGACAGAACCCTGAGGGAACACCACTATTGACAGGAAAAGGAAGTCGGCCCCATAACACACCCGATATTGTAGAGGTTTGAAAGAAAGGACTAGACATAATTAAGCAAAGAGAAAGGAAACCCCCAAAGGAGGGGAAGCTTGGAGAGCAGTGACGCGTTGCCATACTGTGGTCAATTTGCTTTGGATATGTCAGCGAGGGTTCATGGCGGCCACCACGCGGTCGCCCGTAGTTCCTATAGAAGCGATGAAAACCATAAATCGATAAATAAGAAAGTCATATCGCCAGAAGAACCTCTTGTGCTGAATGCCTTACTGGCTATCTCAGAAAAAAAGGAATGAGTTTA
The DNA here is from genome assembly GCA_015478945.1 of Trachelipus rathkii. Lineage (NCBI taxonomy): Eukaryota > Metazoa > Arthropoda > Malacostraca > Isopoda > Trachelipodidae > Trachelipus > Trachelipus rathkii. Next base: position 9,445 of record JABUQX010051868.1, read on the forward strand.
AAGATAATCTAAGAAGTGAGAGAGAAGGGTTTCAAGATCTTAGATAGAATACAAGTGAGAGCTATAGCGCGATAGTTGGAAGGATCAGAGGGCTTCTTATTCAGAATAGGTTGCGACATGTGCGAGCTCAACACTGAGGGAAGTGTAGTATTGAGACATAGGGAAGTATTAGTTGAACGAGGGCGGGGGATAGCACTGGAAGCACACCCCTCCAAAACTTAAGGAGGAATGCCATTCTGGGCCAACGTCTTCCTATCCTTCATTAGATTTCAGGGGCCTAGCACCTGATTCAAATGTAATGTACAGGCAAAGACATAGAAACACCTGAGAGGAGAAGGAGGAGGAAGAGAAAATGCCAGAATGTCTAGGGTTGAGTTAAGTGGAAAATTAGGAGGCCAAAAGATTGCCTTTTCAGGTTGGAGAAGATTAACAACAGAACCATCAGAGGAAAGGAGATTTACAAGAAGTTGCTAGAGATGTTTTGGCAAGAGGCCAGAAAGATTTGTCAGTAGAGAACCAAGGAGGTTAGTGCACTCTCGTTTGATGAAAGCCCACT
>JABUQX010051869.1:2500-5000 GCA_015478945.1 Trachelipus rathkii
ACCTAACCTAACCTAACCTAACCTAACCTAACCTAACCTGACCTGACCTAACCTAACCTAACCTAACCTAATGTCGTACATTCCCAGCAAAATGGTCGATAACTTGTTAGTTGGTGACATCTAGAGACAAGTCTCCATGAATAAAGAATAAAGCAAATCCATCTAGAGTTTCATACTATTTTCACTTGTTGTGCTCTTCAAATATATTTGAACTAATTTCAGTTTAGAAAAGCTTCGTTCAACCAAAGATGTAGAAACAGGAAATACAGAAAGTATTTTCAACAGTAGGTTTATATTTGGGAACGAGTTTTCAGTGCATTCGTCTAATCTGACGAGGGCACTTGTGGGTTTTTCTTGAGATCCCACTTCCATTTTGTCTCCACTAATCCCACTCTCCTAGGAAGATTTCAAGGTCAGAACAATCAAATCGTCTCTGTAGAATTCGAATGCCGATTGAACTTTGTCAAATGAAGCGTCACCGTTGGTTGGAATAAGGTACTGAAGAGATGACATGGTGTCCTGATAAGTTTAAAAACCTTTCTTTTAAGGAAGAAATCATATCGTCTTTAAACCAACTGTTCTTTGAATGAATTTTATTTATATTTAAAAATAGAAATGTTTTACTATTGGAATTTATTCTCAGCATCATTTCTTAACAAAAATAGTAAAAATTGAGTTACTTATATCGGCCAGTCCCAGAGAAGATTCGAATATTTCTGAGACTCCGAATCATCATTTTCTCTTAAATGATGAATAATTTTATTTTTCTTGTAGTGTTTACTTGTTCAATTGCACTACATAGATCGATGCTTTTAGTTTGAAGGCATTTTGAAAGATTGTGTACGTTAATCCCAACAATTTTGAAGTTAAAACCAGAGATGGAATGAATGGTGGCGTTAGTATACTATTTAAAATTAATAACTGTCATTTTGAATGTTCATCTGGCAATTGACTAACATGCTCCAGAGCTGCTATTATTGTATAAGAATTTCCTTAAAAAATAGCACAGCTTCATGCCTATCACACCATCTTGTTTTACAACGCATTTTCATTCTCGTTATTCTAACAATCTTGTTTCAATTCTTTAATTTTTATCTCTAAAACGGAGGTGCGCTTTACACTGGCTCGAGAATATGTGAAAGTCTCTGATATTACACCCATCTCATTTCATAACCCTGAACTTTAAATGTATCAGAGATGAACAAATTTAAACAAAATGGCTTACACAGTGAGTGTACATTTCTTTGGGAAAGGATTTCCTTAAAATTGCTTGGACACACCTGAATTCACATCTCATGGACAAGGCCCAATCATAGCCCTGGCCTCTCAGATTGGCTAAATCGAGCCCGAGCTCCATGAGCTTTACTGAAGCACTCTCGCTAAGCCTTGATCATTGACGTCGTAAACAGGCACAAATGAAAGAAAGTCCTCTGATATCTCGAAAGGCTTGGTTTTTATAATATATCTGAGGCACAAAGAAAATTGTTCCACTTGCAAAATGTCATTTGCCACCCTATAAATCATTGTCAAAAGGGCCATAAAAGACTTACTTTTCTCTCAGTTTGATCATTAACTGTTAGTCTGTCACTGATGATTTTATATCAGAATCTGATCATTCCAAAGTGTCAGAAGATTGAGGAAAAGAAATTAATAGATCGTCTGCACTCTGGAGGCGGCTATCACTTGAAAGCTCTAACTCTAATACATTTATTTGAATGCCTACTTGATTTTTCAGACGATCTTAAAAATATGTCTAAACGTAGAGCTTTTTATAAGCAGTTTTTCTTGCTTCCTTTCTTTTTTCTTTTGTCAAAGCTCTATACCGAGCTCCACTAAGTCGCTGTCTTTTATCCAATGTATGTACATGTAGGATTAGGAATCACAGTACAAGCTTTAAAAGAGAGATTTCTGCCTAAAGTACTGCTGCAATACCTGCACAGAAAAAAATTCGAAAACAAAATACTGCCCAATACAAACCGTAGATGTTGGCTTTTGAGATCTTCTCGCAATTTGTCGTTTTCAAGTATTGCTATATTCAGTTCTTTGCCCGATATTCATACATTGAACAAACAAAATCTTTAATTATAAAAATAATTCAATATTAAGTTTTAAATTTGATACAATAACTATATAAAACGTAAATGAATGGCTCGAATATATATATATATATATATATATATATATATATATATATATATATATATATATATATATATATATATATATATATATATATATATATATATATATATATATATATCACTTTGTATCTAGCGGCAAATTTTTACATTCAATAGATATCATTTTATTGTAAAATTTGCCATCCCCCCTAATATATATATATATATATATATATATATATATATATATATATATATATATATATATATATATATATATATATATATATATATATATAAATGGCTCGATATATATATATATATATATATATCACTTTATATTTGGGGTGGGAAATTTTTACATTCATGGAACATCCATT
>JABUQX010051869.1:10000-27483 GCA_015478945.1 Trachelipus rathkii
CATATATATATATATATATATATATATATATATATATATATATATATATATAAATATATATATATATATATATATATATATATATATATATATATATATATATATGGTAGAAACTATAAAACAAAACCAGTGATCTACATTTAAAGACGATGTGCTGGGCAAAATGATTAATAAACATGCTGGGTCCCGAGAATGCAGGGTTTTGGAGATATAGCCCCAGCGCTCCCCGTTGTTGAGAGGTAGGTTGAAAACAGGTGCGCGAACTCTTTATACATATAAATTACAACGACGCGGCGGAAAAAAGATGAGAACTCCTAAACGCGATGACGAAATTAAAGCATCGACCTCCTCCGGCGTAGGTAAGACGAATTTTCCGAATAAAAGTGGGAAAGTAAATAAAGGAAAGGAAGAAAACTCAGCGATGGGGGGGGCTTCGAGAGCAGGACGTATGCCATACCTACAAATTCTTTGGATATGTCAAGCGCTTCCACTACATAAGATTCTCCATAGTCCTTAAGGACAGAATCCCATAAATCTCTGAGGTTTTAAGTTTATCACCAGTTGGTCTAAAGCGACGAAAGCCATATTGATGAGGAAAGAAGGGAATGGGATTCATCCATTATTCCTTCCATTCCATTTCATTCCATTTATCCACCCCTGTCCATTCATTCCTCTCTCTCTCTCTCTCTCTCTCTCTCTCTCTCCTCTCTCTCTCTCTCTTTCCTCTCTCTCTCTCTCTCTCTCCTCTCTCTCTCTCTCTCTCTCTCTCTCTTTCTCATATATATATATATATATATGCTCATATGTATGTTATATATATATATATATATATATATATATATGCTCTTTTGCTCTTTCATGTATATGTGCTTATGCTCATATAATAATATATATATGTATATATATATATATATCTTTCTTTAATAACTTATATAAATATTAAGGCTCACGATAAAATTGTTTAAAGAAAACGTTTCGAGTTTGATGAGCTATTTCTCATCTTCCTGCTTTATATTAGACCAGATAAATTGAGAACCCAACGACTTGGGTCAGAGCGATCGTCCTTTTTTCAAGTTACACACACTAAATATATATATATATATATATATATATATATATATATATATATATATATATATATATATATATATATATAATATATATATATATATATATAACAAAGGACCATTTGTATAACTACAACCTTGCCTTCAAGAAACTGGAAAACCTTTGTTTCCCAAACGTCTTAAATGAAATCAATAATTTCTATTTCGCCGTTGTTCACTATTTCTAATTCAATTTTTGTGCTTCACCCTCATCGAACAATCATCTCCATTTACCATATTGAATTCTAATAAATATTAGAAAATGGAGGATAAATCATAAAGGGACATTTATATTCCTCTGACGATTTAAAGAAAATGAGATTTCTTTTTTTTTCAAAACCATAGAATTTTGTAGAAAGAGGGGAAAAATATTAAAGAGGGTGTCTTTCTTTGTTGGTTCTCGACAGGCGAGTTACTTTTCCCCTTTTGCCCTCGGCGTCATCTTATTGCATTGATTCTTTTGTCATATTATTTCGTACTCTTTAGACGTCGTTTTCGACTGTTTAAGACGTCCGTACTTGATGACCCTTCTTCTTCTTCTTCTTCTTCTTCTTCTTCTTCTTCTTCTTCTTCTTCTTCTTCTTCTTCTTCTTCTTCTTCTTCTTCTTCTTCTTCTTCTTCTTCATCTTCTTCTTCTTTCTTCTTCTTCTTCTTCTTCTTTCTCTTCTTTCTTTCTTCTTCTCTTCTTCTTCTTCTTCTTCTTCTTCTTCTTCTTTCTTCTTCTTCTTCTTCTTCTTCTTCTTCTTCTTCTTCTTCTTCTTCTTCTTCCTCTTCCTTCGTCAATTGAAGGTGCCTTTTGTGATAGGTTTAAGGAGCTATTATTTCGAGAATAATTCTATTATAAACCTAAATAGCTGTGCTTAAATATTTTCTATTATATATATATATATATATATATATATATATATATATATATATATATATATATATATATATATATATATATATATATATATATATATATATATATATATATATATATATATATATATATATATGGAACAATTTAATGAAACGTTCTTAATCAAATCTATGATCTTGCCAACTTCTAAAGCAAAAAAGTAACAAAATGAACTATATAAATAAACATATAAATAATTTTAAATAATATCAAAATTTTTAAACTACAAAAAATCCTAGATTTGCTTAAATAACAAAGAAAATAGAAATATAGAAACAGAAAATATAGAGACAGTAAAAGCCAACATGAACCTATCGAGAATGTCCCAGTTAAACCAAAATATACAACCACTCAACCAACGCAAAATGCAAAACTTACCAAAATATACAACCACTCAACCAACGCAAAATGCAAAACCTACCCTGCGGCCTGCACACTTAAGTCTTGTAGCATCTTACACGACAAAGTAAAGACTAATAATATATGCGTTAGTTACTACCAAAAGTAAAAATTATAGCGAAGGTACACTTGCAGAAATTAGTTCCGGAACATTTTTATTTTCAAATATTTTAATAATTTGAATTTATGTTGGCAACTATGATGCAAAATATTGCGTTGCCATGACAATAAAGAATAAAGCTTACCTAGCAACCCACTTTGTCAATGCAACACTATAGTTTACATCATGGTTGCCAACATAATTTCAACACTAGTTTATTTATGTTTGCAACCATGATGCAAACTATTGTGTTGCCATGACAATAAAGAATAAAGCTTACCTAGCAACCCACTTTGCCAACATTATTTCAACACTATAGTTTGCATCATGGTTGCCAACATAATTTCAACACTATAGTTTGCATCATGGTTGCCAACATAACTTCAACACTATAGTTTGTATTATGGTTGCCAACATATTGCAAACTATTGTGTTGCCATGGCAATAAAGAATAAAGCTTACCTAGCAACTCACGTTGTCACTGCAACACTATAGTTTGCATCATGGTTGCCAACATAACTTCAACACTATAGTTTGCATCATGGTTGCCAACATAATTTCACACGATTAAAATATTTAAAAAGAAAACTTTTGAGGAACTAATTTTCCCAGCTGTGTATGCTAACCACAAACTACAAGTATTTAATAAGACTGTTTCATGCGATACGTTTTACCTAACAACTAAAACTCCACCAATTTGACTTAGTCTTAATACAACTATGTGATACCTATCCCATCCATATACCTATTCAATCCTCTTTTAAATGCTAAAAGTAAATCACAATCAATAATGTATTACTGGGAAACACCTTTATAAGATAAATTACACTAATGTGAAATCATTACAACTTAAAAATCCTCCCAAGTGGCAGTCTCAACAAATACATTTTCAGTGGGTGTGAAAAAAAAAAACATATTGCGTATTAAATACCACACACACACACACACACACACACACACACACACACACACACACACACACACACACACACACACACACACACACACACACACACACACACACACACACACACACACACATATATATATATATATATATATATATATATAGTGAGTATATATATATATTTATATATATATATATATATATATATATATATATATATATATATATATATATATATCTTTACTTTTACCTTCGCCTTTAGCCACCCTGTTTTCAGGCTGCCACACTGCCTCAAGGTACCCCACCACATCGGCCGGCTTCCTCCATATCTTTTCAGGGTTGAACTGTTCCAGATTGCTCTGGGTTGAGAGTTAGAACGACAGGTCAGAAGGAAGTGAGAGACTGTTTCCGGGGCCAGGTTACAATTTGGACAAATGTCTGAAATGGTCAGTCGAAATAGTCCTTGTGTTTATAGCATTGTAGTTTGATATGATGATTTTGAATTTAGTTTTAGCTGATTGCAAGGATCTGGAGAGAGTTGAATTCTGAGTTAAGTTCTGAAGGGGATACTGTTTAGTATTTTGCTAGTTGGTCTGTCCCTTTAGGTAGTCTTTGTAGAGAGTGTGTGGATATGTTTGCGTGTGTGATGTGTTATTTTGAGGAGGTGGGATATTGTTTAGAATTTGCTAATATAGTAGTGCTGGAAAGAAAGGGGTTGTTTAAGTCTGTGATAGGTAGGATTAGAGAGTGCTTGTGACATGGATGTTGGAGTGTTAGTGTTTTGGCAAAAAATTGTGTACCTATATCATTTCCAAGTGTTTGTCTCATAGGTAGAAGATTTTAGTTTCTTCGTTGGTAGATGTTATTTGGGAGATGTAGAGTGGTATAGTAGTGAGGAATAGCAGATCAACCGGGTAGCCAAGATTTCCAGGACCTGGAACCTGGAAAATTCTCCTCTGGAAGGCTGGGTAATATTTTTTATTTTTTTTTTCTGGGAATTTTCGGTATATTTTTTTTAACCGTAGATTTTTTTATTCCGGAGGTCCCGGAGCCCGGAGGCCGAGAGCCCCAATCCAGAGCCTGAAGCCTTCGTTCGATGACGTTTTCCAACATCACCAAACTGCAGTTTGCCGCGTTCCCGCTCTTTCGCCGCGATTCATTGTTTTTTTGGCATGTTATGGCAGATCTTTTATCACAAACCTCGTCAGGTGGCACTCCTTGAGGTATGACTGGAATGGCAACTTGTATTTACTTTATTATATTTTTTAGTCTTGAAAAGCGAAATGACCTTTTAAACATCTGTTTCCCATAATTCTTAATTTGACAGATTTGGAGAGGGGAAAAAATACATTTGTTCTAAAATAAGTGAGAGTAGGGTTATATTACTGATTATGAAAAGGGGAATACTGTATGTATAACACATTACAAACACACACACACACACACAACACAGACATACACACGAACACACACACACACACAACACACATACAATATATGTATTATATATAATATATATATTTATATATATATATATATATATATATATATATATAGTAAATATATATATTTTATATATAATATATCTTATCTTATATATGGTTAATTATATATCCCATATAACGAACGCATACAAACAAGCACGAATCACAGGCATAGACACACACACACACACAACATATAATATATATATATATATATATATTATTATACTATATATTAGTATATTTATATATATATACTATATATATATATATATATATATAGTTATTATAGTCCAATTCGAACGTCTTACCAACAACAACACAGGCACTACACACACAACACACACACAACACACACACACAAACACACAGCACAATATATATCTAGTATATATAATATTATATTAACATATATATATAATATATATTATATATATATATATTATTATTTATATATATATAATATATATATATAGTATATATTAATATAATTATATAGGTTAATTATATCGCATATACGAAACGCATAACAAACACACACCAGGTACACAAGGACACACATCACACCCACCTACACACATATATTAGCTATATATATAGTGTAAAATGTAGGTGAAGCAATAAAAACAAATTTTTCATACCATCAAACATTGTTACATATTGACGTAGAAAAGGCTGAAACTTGGCATACCATTATCAATTATAAATGTATTATTGCTGAACACCAGAGTTAAATTATGTTAGCACGCTCCAGGGGGGATGCTAGCCCCTTAAAACTTGAATATTGACTAGAACGATGACACTCGGTATACACCTATCAAATAAGGTATCATTGCTGAAAACAGAGTTAAATGACCATGAGCACCCCATGGGGGGGATGCTGTCCCCACAAACCTGAAATAACTGGCATAGAACGAGAAACTTGGGTATAACATCTTTCTTAATGTCTGTTAATTACGATACAGAAACAGAACAAATTAATGAAAAAAATAAAAAAAAAAATTAAAAATTTTTTAAAAATTTTAATAATTTTAAAAAATTTTTTAAAAAAATTAAAAAAAAAAAAAAAAAAAAAATTTAAAAAATTTAAAAAAATTTAAAAAATTTTTTAAAAAATTTTTGAAAAAATTTAAAAAAAAAAAAAAACTAAAAAAAAAAAAAAAAAAAAAAAAAAAAAAAATTAAAACCGTTTTTTAATTTTTTTTTTAACTTTATAATTTAAATATTTTACCGTTTTTTATATAAATCAATTACCCCGGCAGAGCCTCTGAGCCTGTGGAAGCCTGCTTGACGCCCTCTTTTAGGCCTCCCCACAACCCCTCCCTCTCGGCCACCTCCCCATCTACGATCTGTTGATTCATGTCATATTTTGTATTTTGCAAAAGAATGTTTATTTATTTTTTGTTTTAATATGGCTTTATTAAGAACAATTTGTTTTTACTAAATTTTTTTATACGCTTTTCATATTTATAACTTTAAGGAAATTTTGGGTTTTTAACCATACCCTAAAGCCTGTCAAATTGCAGTAAATTCAACCACCCACACCTCTTCCCCATCCCTACCGCAAATCCTGGATAATTTATTACAATTAACAATATGTATATTTAACCAAAATTTTAATCACAACCTTGTTCTAATAGCATACTGATCAATTGAATAAATGTCTAACTATGAAACAAAGATCCATACGTTAACAAGCAATAAACGTACTAACATTTGTGAGTGAGGAGACTTTTTAGTAAGTGGCAAAACTTAATCTTGTCATTTGATTATTTTTACATTAACATAGAGTAAATATTTAACAAAATTTTAATCATAGAACCTTGTCTAAATATGCATACTGATCAAATGAAGTATATGCTAGACGTACACCAAAGTTTATTTTTTCCATCAAATAAAATCAAAAACATAGCATCAACTGAAGCTAACGAAACAATAACATACTTCAGTTAACTAACACATCTTAAACAGGGATAAACGGTTAACATTAAACAAAGTTATATACTTAACAACAGTAAGTAACTTAACATTGAGGGCGCAGAACGTAAAAACTACTACTTACAGACTTTTTTTCCTCAACATATCAATGATGTTTTTAACATTAACATAGTAACATTTAAACAAATTTATTCACAGAACCTTGTGTAAGTATCCTTACTGATCAATCGAATATATGCCTAACCGTAAACAAAGTTTTCATTTAAATAAAGCAAACATAGGCATCATATGAGCTGAGGAATATAATGTACACTCAAAATCCTAACACATCTTATACACGAATAAGAAGCAGTCAACATTAACAAAGGTTCAATATCTTTAACACTGTATACGTAACTAAACATTGCCAAATACAATACGTAAACTTATTCACACGTACTTTTTCCAAACATATTCTCTCTAACATATCATTATTCTTCTTCCATGATCCTATTTGATCTTATTCATTCGATCTATTGATTTATTGACTAATTGATATTTTTAAATCTATTGAGTCAAGTCATATTTTGTATAAATAACCACAAAAAAAAACTTTTATTTTTTTGTTTTGTTTTCTGCCCTTTAAACATTATGTTTTTACTATATAAAATTTAATTTAAAATTTCTGTATATTTTAGATATTTTAAAGACATTTTTGTTTTAAACTTAAAATTTCTTTCAATTTTATGTTTTTAGACGTAAAAAATTTTGCATTTTTTTTAAAGCATACCTAGGAACCAGTACAATCAGTAAATCAGTAAATCAGTATATCAGTAAAACAGTAATGTAAATCAGTAATCAAACTGCCTTCCAGACACTTCCCATGATCTATGATCTATTGATTCAAGTCATATTTTGTATACATTCTCAAAATTTTTATTTTATTTTGGTTTTGTTTTCTTTAAACAGATTATTTTTACTATTAATTTTTATTATTTTGTTTTATTTCCTCTTTAAAAAACATTTTGTTTTAACTGAAACAAAAAGTTATGCAGCGTATATTATGACTTTTAAAATAATTTTTTTTTTTGCATTTTACATACCCAAAAGCAGTAATCAGTTAAAATTTCAGTTTAATCAAACCAGCACACTCGTCTCCTCAGGATAAAAGCCATTCGTGATCTATTGATCTATTGATCTACTGATCTATTGATGCAGCAATTGATTCAAGTCATATTTTTATTAAATTGGTATTGTTTTATACATACCCTAAACGTTGTTTGTAAGTTGATAATTATCAAAACGTTAAGTTAAAAATGAAAATAATCACATTTTCCAGAACCATATCTATAATCTCTAAATATTAAATGTTAATTTACATTAACTAATTGTAATACTTGAAGAACTAAACAAAATATATCTTCAATCCTAGCCTACTGCCATACAGCATTCAATTAACTAAGGTAACTAAATATAGAGTTTTCACCATACGCAGAAGTCGCCATAGCAAGCTCATTCTTTACTATAACACACACACACACACACACACACGTCACACACACCACACACTCACAATTAATTTATAGACATCTTTACTTAATACATTACCCTGGCAATCATCGTACTAACTTAATGATCACATGACTGCTGCTATTTCTTTGATGTCAAGCAAATGTGTAACAATTTTCTAATACCGTGATAGGAATTTAATTTTTCAACCGGATGTTTAATATAAACATTTCGTTTTTTTTTATGTATTATTTTCTTTTTATAGTGGATTTATTTTCTGTAATCCTTATATTTACTTTTTGTTTCCTTTTGTGTTTAGTTGTTATTTTACTTATTTTTTATCATTTTTTATCTTTATTTATTATTTTTTTTATTTTAAAATAATTATATATTTTTTAAATATCAAAACCCTTTAATTTTTTGGCTTATTCTAATTAAAACATTTTTTTTGTTTTAACAAAAAAAACAAACGGAAACCGTAAAAACATTGTTCTGTGTTGTGTTTTTGGTTTTTTGTTGTTTGTGTTAATTTTTCATTTTATGTTTATTAAACTTAAAAAAAAATTTTTTTGGCGTTTTTACACACCCTAATCCTTTAAAGGCTGTAAAAAAAAAATCAGTAATCAGGAGTAGAAATCAAACGCACCGCACCAGCGAGATCCATGATTAGGCCATTCGGTACCCTCCTAATTGCCTTCCATGAAAGTTGGATTGGAGGAGTTATGCTGATCTTTGTATTCAAAGTCAATTTTCGGTATCAATTTTTGAGGAAATTCACGATAAGTCATGCAGGTCACACTCACTAGAGTTCTTTCTATTAGCAAGCCTCTGCATGGATTGTTGCAGAACTCGAATATTATATTTATAGGGTGGCTTCGCTCACAAGTTTTCCCCCGTATTATATTTTAAAGCCTAACATAGGGCTCAACAGTCCACCTGAACTGAACTTATATATATATAAATAACCAAAATGGTTACAACAGATCAATTAATTGCATACCTTACAAGCACTGAAATAAACGACAGATATTCATCTAGGACAAAGTTCCGCACACTTGACAACAGTAAAAGTAACTACAAACATAGCATAAAAAAACGTAACCTATTCAACACATTTTGTCAATGCACCATCTCTGCTAGGTAAAGTCTTTGTATTTAATTTATGCGCATTGGTAATATTTTAAACAAAAATTTTTTATTATAAACCTTGTCTATTTATCGCATATCGACCTTACGGAATTATGCTGAACGTAACAAATTTTTCTTAACATTAAATACAATTGCTAGCAAAACATAAAGCCTGAACTTAGAATATTAATTGGGTACAAGACAAACTTAGCTACGCTGCACGTGTATGAATAATCTTGCTAACGTTCAAAAGTTTCGATACTGTATGAAAGGTGAAGTAGCTAACTTCCACAAATACAAAAAACTCAATTTGTTATCCCAACTTTTTTCAGCATCACCAAGCAACAGCTAAGCCAGTATTATTAAAACAAATCCCCTTAACAAATAAACCATCTATATCAAAGATATTACAACATCTTTGCAAAAACTATGAATTGGACCTGCTTCCATCAAAATGCAACTCATAATCAAATATAACATTATTTTGGAACTATGAATTAAAACGTATAAGGCAATTTAAAGGCAAACAAAAATTTCTCGGATAAGCCTAACATTCCTCAGCAAAAACTTACCTATATTCCCCTATTTATTATTATTATTATTATTAGTTATTATTATTATTATTTTATTATTATTATTATTATTATTATTCACTTATTATTATTATTTTTATTATATTAATTTTATTATTATAGTCCAACTATACTTATGTATCAATGAACATACAGAACCTAACTATATCATGATCATACACACACACACACATTATAATTGAAGGCATCAACAGTGTTTGACAATGCCTACACAACAGCTACTTGATCTCACGACCACATAGTTTGATAACATACGAACTTTTTTGTGTTTACCTGCTCACACAATGAAGGAGTCGCACACAGTTCTGCTGAATGTGTCACAAACACATGTACACACACACTACATGGTGGGCACAACATGACAGTGGGTGACACACACAGGGCATGACACATGTTTTGTCACACCATCTGTTGGTTGACAACTTCACGCACACTTTTGGTATCGCTTAACACGTTTGAACACGTTACCTTGATGCGGGACAAGAACTGGCAATCGCCGGGACTAACTTTAAATACTGATGCACAACGACTGTTTATTTCTATGATTGTCAAGTTATGTGTAACATTTTCTAAAACGTCACTGGAAGACATTTACAATTTTTTCACTGATGTTTAATATATACATTTTCGTTTTTATGTATTTCTTTTACGTTTCTATTATTCAGCTTTACTCACTTGTATATATTTGTGTGATGTGAGAAAGTTATTGTTAAATATTATTTATTTATTTATTTTTAGTTTGTTATTTTTGTTATTTTATTTATTTGTAAATAATCTATATATTTTTTTTTTAAAAACTTTTTACGTGATGCATATCTTTTCAATTTTGCTTGTTAAACATTTGCAAGATCATTAATATATTTAGACAGCTCAATTTACTTTAAGCCTATAAATTGACTTTTACTAAAAAAAATTAATTCTTCTCAAGATTATGTCAGTCATGGTTTTTGCATTTTTACTATACCTTTAATAAGCGTAAATGGACGCAGTCAGATTTAAAATTGCCTAAGAGTCTAGATGAAACGACGGCCACTCTATTCAAGGCGTAGCTACGAATAGCCATCATTATCGTGATCTATTGATCTTATTGATCTATTGATCTCATTGATCTGTATTGAATTCATGTCATAGTTTTGTTGTATACAATAACATAAAAATATAAGTTCTTTATAGATCTGAATTCAAGCGCAATATTAAATGCTGAATCAGGTGGCATAGTTTTCCTATTGTCTTTAAGGCTAAGCGATAGACATTCACCTGAGGACTAAAGGAATATAATGTAGAAACATGCAAACCTAGGCATACGTTTACACCGAATTAATGCGAGAGCTAATCATCAAACCAAAGTTCCACGACTTAACACGAGTCATAAAGTAACTAACATAACATACAAAAAACGTAACCGTATTACACTCTTGTCAATGCATAACTCTATAGATTCAATGTTAGATTTTTTTAGCATTACTTTGTAAGTATTTAACAGAAATTTATCATAGCCTACATAAAGACTCGGTAAACTTTATCTATTTTTTGCTTTATTTGCTTAAAGCATTAATTACATTTTGTTTTAAATATAAAATTTATTTATTTTAGTGTTTATATAGCTTAAAAATTTTTGCATTTTTTACATACCTTAAAAAGCAGTAAATCAGTAAAATCTCAGTTAAGTGCAATACCTACCCACCCCTGACCCGTCCTACCGCTTTGTTACCATGATTTAGTTGATTCTATTCGGATCTATTAATTCAAGTATGTCATTTTTCGAGTTTCCATTTTGAGGGAGAAACGAAACATGAAAAAATAAAAGTTCTTTTATACAGTACTATCATAAACGATATTATGCTTATAACGTAAGCGAAGGAGTTTTTTTTCTTTCTTCCTATTTAATAAAGTCTAGTAACAATAACACCTGGACTATGAACTAAGAATAATATGTACATACAACACCAAACCTAGCATTATATAACCTTAAGCACCGAATAAACAGCCTAACATCACCCAAGTTCTAACATTAACAACAGTAAAGTAACTCACATAACAATACAAAACGTTAACCTATTCACACTTTTGTCAGGCATATCTCTAACTTCAGATCAATGTTAATTTTTAACATTTAAACATTGTAATATTTAAAACCAAAAGATTTATCCATATACCTTGTCTAAGGTTAATCAATACAGTGTAAGACCTATTTCGAATAATTGCTAACCGTAACGATATTTTTTTACATTTAATAAAGTAATACCTAACATAACCTGAAAGCTTAGAATTATTAATCAATGTATCACACGACAAAACCTAACATACCTCACTGTATGACACAACATAATGGTGCTATAACATTCCCAGAAGTTCGATAACTTATCAAAGGGTAATAGTAGGCTAACAACAACATATATGACAAACTCATGTAAATCCCAAACTTTTCCAACATACAGCAACTCAGCTACAAGCAGTATTATCTAGCAATCCCGGGGTAACAAAAATGACCAATGCTATCTAAAGAGTGCCTCAAACACACTTTTAAACTTCTTTTTCTAAAACTTTTCTTCTAAACGTCTTCTTCTAAACCTCTTGTTCTTAACCGAAACTCAAAAGCTTGAGTGCTTCCACACAAAACTTTACACTGTTCCTTCATAATATTTGCACTCCATTTTCCTGAGGATGCTGATCATATGTGGGGAACAACTCTTCCAGTTCTCCTGTTTCTCATTTGGAGTCTCCCTTATTTTCAATTCATTTCTTAGATTAGATTCTTTATTCAATCTATGTCTAACTAACTTCAACTCTCTTGCCTATTTATAGTTTTATTGACAGTTATAATCTGTTTGACTATCTAAACCTGAAGATAGAATACACTCTCCTTTCTCCATTCTAAAATCATCATTTTGTGTTATCTCAAAATCATCATTTTGCGTTATATCAAAATCATAATTTTGCGTTATATCAAAATCATCATTTTGCCTTATCTCAAATCATCAATTTGCGTTATATCAAAATCATCATTTTGCGATAGATCAAAATCATCATTTTGAGTTATATCAAAATCATTATTTTGAGTTATATCAAAATCATCATTTTGCGTTATATTAATATTCAGCATCGAGAATGGCTTTCTTCTAGCTCGCAAAGTAAGAGTGTGAATTCTTCTTCCCGTTTCAAATTCAAAACAATCATCAGCAGATGTTGGAATCTCTTAGCTGTATTCCTGATATTTTTACAAATGATTCATTTAAACCAATCATCAGCAGATGATGAAACCTCTTACCTATATTCATGATATTTTTACAAATGATTCTAATATTAAACGTTATAATGCAAATGACTCCCCATACTGCGTATGCCACTCAATTTCCTATAATAGCTAATAGGATAGTAGAAATAAATAATAGTAGAATGAAATAGATAAAATAGATAATAGATAAGTGATAGATAGATATAAATAATGATAGATTAGATAAGATAAAGTGAGATTAATGATATAAGATAGATTAGATAGAGATAAGTAATTAGATAAATAGAGAGCGTAGAAAAAGGTGTGCCAAGATAATAAGATGAATAGGAAGAATTAGAATAAACGGATAGCGAATAATGTTATTATTAAGAGAGTAGAGAAACGAAGTATGAGAAGTCAAAAGAACGATGAACATAAGAAGAAAGTAGACGAGATTATGAGTTAGATTAAGCTTAGTTGGAATAGTAGCATAGCAATTATGATTAAGAACGATTGTCGGTTGCACAGAAATAGACTGAGGTACAGATTAGATAGTAGAACTGATTGTAGCTGGAATATATTATCACTACTAAGAGAGAGAGAGCGAGAGAGAGAGATGAGAAAGTTGATTGTGACAGGAATGAAAGAGGCAGCGATCCTCAGTGATGAGTGACAGAGATTGGACATATTGCGAGTGAGTTAGTAGAATTGCGATGAACGTAGCATAGGAAGTAATGCATTCTATTTCAGTTTCAACTAAACGACAAAGAGAAAAAAAAAAAAAAAAAAAAAAAGTTGGCATAACTATGCGGGACTCTCGTGCTATTCGCTGTATTGGGAACAAATGACGCGTATCAGAAGAATGTAGGTTCTTCAGGACAGGGAAAAGTATCAAGACTTCTAAATTTTGATGAGACTGGAAGCATAGCAAATAATGAGAATGATTTAGCGTGATAAAGAAGAGAGTGAAGAATATAGAGTAAGAAATGAGATTAAAAAGCTTATGATTCTACGATGATAAGAGAGAGAAGTAGTAGAAGTAAGATTTTGAGATCTAGGTTCCTCTTCCGAGAATATCATGACCGTGACTTTTCTGGTAATTTGCGAAAGAAACGACAATAATCAACACCCGTGGAAGAAGCATGAGCGATCCAGCTTCTCTTTCATAGCCTTTATAATTGATTTTATATCTACCCCGTCTAGCTAGAAGAGCAAGGCGTTTCGAAGTTTATCGCGTGTTAAATAACACAATAACAACTCTTATACGTCTCGATTCAATCCTACTCTTCTCAGCACAAAACTTCCACATCATAAAATACTTCATGCAACGTCGATACTATCTTTACTATCTAATATGATGTATTATGATTTTATCTTACTACTTCTTCTTCATATTCTCTCTCTCATTCCCTTGTCTTACTCTTCTTCTTCTCTTTCTTATCTTCTCTCTCTATTCATTCTACTTCTTTCTATCTATTACCACTCACATCACACATCACATCTACAACTACACATTATACACATAGACACCCAGGGCAAATAAATTTTTGATATTGAAAAGAAAAGTGTAAATTTTTCAGGTCGTCTTATTTTTAATACTCTATATTCGAAACGCCTAATTCTATGTCGTTTTACTCTTTCAGATAACCGCTTTTATAATAATTCCCTTTACTGCGATTCTCAAAAACTTGATTATTCTCTAGCTCTGCATTCCATGCCCTCTAGTTAAGTCCATCCTTACTATCGTCGAGCGATATACACTCTTCTAATCTCTACCTCTATCTACTATCACTGCGCGATTTACAAGACAACTAGGTCTCATTCTAACACTTTTTCAACTTAATATACAGTGACGCGCTGTCACACACACTCTTCAACACTGTCAGATTTCGTAATACAAGGACTAATTTATTATAAAACTCTAGTTTATCTTTCACATAAAGTATTAATCTTGAATTTATAAAGTCCCTCTATGATAATGGGTATAAATTCGGAAATCCTATAGATTGCCTTCTAAGTTTTATAACAAATATAGAGATGCAGAGTAAGAGTTTCCGGCCCTACTTCGAGCCGCAGATCTATGATTTCACATTCCTCTAGATACTCTTGTGTTTTTAATTTATAGAGATCATATACTTCTCATTGAATATTTTCAAGGGAATGATATACTGAAGAGAGTAACCAACCCCTTTACAAAAAAGCTAATATGATCGCAACTATTTAAAAAGAACAGAAACAATATGTAGATGTAAAATTGTAAGAAAAGCAAAATCACTCACAAGTCACAACTTATATATGGAAATCATGTTCTTCAAAACTTTACACCATTAAACTAGTCCACAAAATACGAAGGTTAAAAAAATCTGGCACAGATTCAGAAATTAGTAAAATAATAGATGTATTTCTGCTCATCTTGTACCCTAAGTAGTCAATCGAACATTGTAAAGAAAATTCTTCATATACTGTAGTCGCGTCTCTTCACCAGCTACATCATTTGGGTGGGGAATACCTCAAGCAAAACTACATTCATCGAAAGATTTTGTTATAACTAATTTTGTCAAGACCCACAACATAAAGTTCTGCTCATGTCCCAAACTCTTTTTGTTCTTTAGATTAAATGACATTATTTCTGTCACTTCGCCTTCTTCTCGCTTCCATGTATACAACGACTTCACACGTCATTATTCCTATTCAATTTTTAAAGGACGTTGCATTAGATTTCAAAATAGGTAAAGCCAACGAGATGGATCTGTCGCAAACTTGATCTGTGGATCATTTCTTGTATTATATATAAATCTAGTTCAGAATAAATTTCCTATTGATGGGTTAAAATGATATTATCTCAAAGCTTTGTCCCTATTTACCAATCTGCTCGACATAACCTTCCACACAGTTACATCTTTAAAAACGCACACCTCAAATCTTCTTCTACCCTCAATGTTCTTTGTACCTTTATATATATATATATATATATATATTATATATATTTAATATATATATATATATAATAATATTATATATATATAATATTTATATAATTATATTATATATATTAGATATTACATATATATATATATATATATTAAGTATATATTAATATATATATATATATTATATATATAGTAATATATATATAAATATACTATATATATATAAATATATATTATATATATATATATATTATATATATATATATATATTATAATATATATATATATATTTATATATAATAATATATATATATAGATATATATATATAGTATTATATATATATAATTATATATATAATTATATAAGGGTGATATATATATATAATACTTAAGGTGGTATATATATATTATATATAATTATATTATACTATATATATAATTATAATATATATATATATAAATATTTTAATAATTATTATTATTTATATTTATAAATTTAAGTGATAATTCATATATATTCTAATAAATTTTATTAAAAGTATTATCTGCAGGATTAAATAACATATATTATATAAATATATTATATAATATATATATATATATCAATTATATATATATATATATCTCATATTATATATATTAATATTAATTAAATATAATATAATTATATATATATATATATATATTATATATATAAATATATATATTATATATATATATATTATAATCTTATATATATATGGGTATATTATATACTATATATGATATATATATTTATTAATATATATTATATTATATATAATTGTAAGAATGTGTGTTAAGTGTGTGTAAGTGTTGTGTTTGGTGTGTTGATATTGATCTTTGTGCTTTCTATAGCAAAACTTTTTGAAATGTTAAATTCTTGAAAATGGAAAAGAGAAAAGGAGAGTGGAATAATAAATAAGGAAATAGGAATACCTGTCACAATACCTTATCAAGCAGAACAGCATATTATAATAAACAAAAAATTATAATTAACTTTTTTCTTATGAATATTTAATAAAATTAATTGTAATATTAAAAATATATAAATAATTAATATATAGTATTATTTTAAAGATAAATTTCTTACCTTGACTATTATCTCTTTATAAATTACCTAAGAAATGATAATAATCATAATAATAATATAATTAAATAATATATATATTATAATTAGATATAATATAATTAATAATAATAATTAATAAAATAATAATAAATTAAATATATATAATAATTAATATTAAATAATATATAAATTAATAATATATATA
>JABUQX010051870.1:0-5000 GCA_015478945.1 Trachelipus rathkii
TCTTCTCTCTCTCCTCTCTCTCCTCTCTCTTCTCTCTTCTCTCTCTCTCTCTCTACTCTCTCTCTCACTTCAAATTAGAAGGATCACATTCCTTTTCTTTCTAGTCAATCTTGTAAGAGGTTGAGTGTTCTGAGGCGCCTTCAGAATTTTTACCACCATCCCAATTGTTAGCTCTTTAAAGGGCTGCTGTTGTCGTTCACCCTTGTATGGAGTATGCAGCACTCATCTGGTGTGGTTGGACTCTTACAGCTCTCCTTGATTGTGAGTCTCGGACTTTTCATCTTATTAACTCTCCTTCCTTCTCTCACTAACTTTCTTCAGTCTTTCTTTCTGCCCGTTGACACGTTCCATCACTCTTCTTATACTATCGCTATATGAACAGTCGAGTCGTATACCTCCTCCTCTGAGGCGAGCTCTTGCCACTCCTATTTCTTCACAATCTTTTTCTTTTTCTATCCAACTCTGTGACCCCAGACTTAACCGCTATGCTCAATCTTACATGTACTCCACTGCTAAAGTCTTGAACAAACTATTTTCCAATTTCCTTTTTGACTTTTGACTTGCACACTTTCAAACACCATGGATCAGGCTATGTCGGCCTTTAAATTTAACTTGGCTTCTAAATTTTCGCACCCACCATGGAATTTGCTAGTCTTCCGGCCTTTGCCTATATATGATATATATATAATATAATATATAATATATATATATATATATATATATATATTATATATATATATATATATATATATAATATATATATATTATATATATATATATATATATATATATATATTGTGTGTGTGTATGTGTGTGTGTAAATTTCATACTTTAAGCCAAGAAAAAAAAAAAATTGCTTTTTCAAATAAAAGTCTTTACTATTTTAAAAACCTTAATTAAGTGCCAGAGTATGATGTAATGATTTTTTTTTAATTAAATTGAATTAACAGACATCTTGTTAAGAAGACTTTTGTTAGAAATGAAATCGCTGGCTTTACACGACGGAATACAAAGATAAGAGAAAACGAGTTCTTAATATTTCCAATTTCTTTTTTTCATAGGATATTTAAAATAATTTTGAAATAGCTTAAAAAGATACTATATTATATATATATATATATATATATAATACTTATAATAATATATAGTATTACATATATATATATATATATAATATATCATATATAATATATATATATATATAGTATAATATTAGTATATATATATATAATAATATAAATATATATATATATATCTATATATATAATATATATATATATATTCAGCTTGGGATCAATACAATACTTGTTCTTGGACTAAGTTCATTTTTTAGCTAATACTACGTACTTCTAAAATGCAGTTTCTAAAACCAGTGACTTTGTACTTGAACCATTTTTACTTGTATTGTGCTTGCGTACTTGCAAGTACTTTGCATTTTAACTTTTTTTTATTTGTTATTTTTTTCTTTAAAATATATACGCGTAGATATTATTATTACTTTTAGTATTCTAAAAAATAATTTCCATTTAGGAACATAAAAGTATGCATTAAATTATATATAAAAAAAATGGTCTATATATTTAATTATTAATAATATATATATATATATAATATCATATATATATATATATATATATTATAATATAGTATATATATAAATATATATATATATATATAATCACACCAACCTGTTATTCCCCAATACTCGGAGGTAAGGCTGTTGCGGTGTGCGGTAACATGCACCGCAAAACAGAAAGAGTAGAAGAATATGATACCAAGTCGAAAGATAAGCCCAGCACTTACCTCCCTTTTATACCTATTAGTGAGAACTCTCGTCGCAGTCGGAAAAATCCACCCTAGAGCCTTCACGGGACTCCCTCGCACCCTCACTTTGGTATCTACAACAGGGTTCATCTCTTGACCTGGACCCCAACCATACACCCTCATAAAATCATGCCATTTACTCCTATTGTGGCACCATTCTTCTCACTTGTGCCAAATTCAGCATTTCACTACTCCAGACAATTCTTTTGCTCACTCAATCACTTTTTCTTCGATCTCCCAGCCATCGATCCCAACACATTCACCACTATACATCTGGTATTAACAACGACTACATCCATGATATCCACATGACCAAACCATCCCAATACTTTTCATTGATTCTCTCATTATCCCTTTTTCACACCAGACAACTCTGTAATATGTCATTCCTCATTTTATAATTCTTCTCACCACACCTAACATGACCCTAAGATTGTCCATACTGAACACATTGTACTGAAGCACTCCTATACGCTCTTATTCCAGACCAGTAGTCCTCTACTAGTACATAACACATGGTAAACACATATCCTAACGTAAAAACCCTAGCGCCACTCAAACTAGTCTCTTTACAATTCCACCAAATGCATTAATCTGCACCAGCCAGCTTCCTGCAATCACAACTTTCCTACTACACTCGCATCATCCGTTCCCTTTTCGCACCAACATTATAATATATATATATATATATAATATATATATATATATATTTATATATTATATATATATATATATATATATATATATTATATATTATAATATATAATTCATTGCGTTTCTTTCTGCCGCGACTTTGAATAGGGCCGATTGGGGCCTTGCGCGCTCGCTTACTACGCTAGCTATAATGGAATGACTGCTGTGACTCGGTGAACACTTCGGATTCTGCCAAGGTCGGGAGCTGTAATCGTTGATGGTACTAGCAAGGTTCATCTTCTTCGACTAAATCTTTCTTTCTCTCATAATCCATGCGTTCCGATCGTGCTGCACTCTGCGCTCATTCAGGCTAGAGTCATGCTTCTGGTGGAAAATTGCTCGTTCTTCTATCACCCTCTTGCAATTTTCATTCAGCTAGAAATCGTGCAGGGATACTCTTCGACGAGCAAAGCGGCTTTCATCAAACGAAAGTGCGCTAACCCATTTGATTCTCATACTGGATAAACCTTTCTGGCCGTCTTGCCCAAAAACATTCTCTAACAACTATCTAAAAAATCTGTCTTTCCTCCTCTTATTCATTCTGATTCTGTTGCTAATCTCCAACTGAAAAGGAAAATCTGCTTCATCCTCCTATTTTCCTTAACTCAATCCCTAGATGCGTTTTCTCACCCTCCTCCTCCTCCTTTCTCTAGGATGTCCTATTCCCTTTGCCTGTGATTACATTGATCGGGTGCATGGGCTCCTGAAATCTGAGGGGATGAACGTTAGGGAAGCGGGCGCCCGGATGGTACATTACCTCCCCGAGTTTGATTGGATGTTCTTTCGTGCTGACCCGCACTCGTTCAAACTATAGTCTCTATGTTCTCAATACTAATACTTCCCTCAAGTATTGGAAGCACACACATGTCCAACCTGTCCCGAAAAAAAGGAAGCCGCTCTAATCCTTCTCTAACTGATCGCCCTATAGCTCTCACTTACATTCTATTCTATCTAAGATCTTGAAACCCTTCTCAACTTCTCATTTCTCTAGATCATCTGTAGTCTCATTCACTTCTTTCGATTGCCATTACGGCTTTCGGCGCTCCAGGTCTACTGGCGATATACTTTCTATCTACTGATTGATGGTTTTCCGCCCTCAGGAACTACGGGGAGACTGCGTGGTGGCGCTTGACATATCCACGGCATTTGACCGGGTATGACACGCGTCACTGCTCTCCAAGCTCCCCTCCTTGGGTTTCCTCCTTCTCTTTCCTTACTTATGTCTAGTTTTCTTTCAAATCACTCAATACGGCTGTTGTAGATGGGCGGACTCTTCTTCTGTCAAAAAGTGTGCTGCCCAGGTGTTCTGCTTATCTCCTACTTTATTCCTACTTTTTATTGAATGATCTGTCTCAAACCTGCACATTAACTCTAATCCACTCGTCATGCGATGACTCACCCTAAATCCTTCAATCATTTCAATTTCCCTCCCTACTTTTCACTTCTAGAATGCCTCTCGTCTTAATCTTTCCGATTTGTATTCTGCTGATTGGATTTAGAATTTCCGGTTTGGGTCGTCTCAAACCTTGGAAATTCAATTCTTTAAAAACCCAACTACTACAATCTCCCTCTCTAAGCACCTTCTACTTTCCTAATCTCTTTCGACGTTCTCCCTCTCTCCTGTTGACAATTATTAAAACATCCTGTGCCGTCTTAACATAAACAAAAAAAAATTCTTTGGAAACATCACATCACAACGTTGCTAGGGCGGCCTCAAGAAACTGCGAGTTCTGTTTAGGCTGCGAGACTTTTTTTTCATCTTCTCAGTTACTATACAAGGGCCTCATCCGCCTTGTATGGAGTACTGCTCCATATCAGGGAGGTTCTGGTTTCACCGCTTTGTATAGGGTCGAGGGCAAAAGCCCAAAAACTATATAAACTTTCTGCACTTTACCAGTTCACTGACCTCTATCTTTACGGCGCGATGTATCTCTTTTCTATAGTACCGCAGCGGCAGGTGCTCGAGGGAGCTTATCACTCGCGTACCAACACCTTTACGACTCCCTCTCTCCGCAAGTGATACCGTGTCTAAACATAAATTTTGCATGGCTACTGACAATTCCAGGCTTTTTTGCTATAGCGCTTCCTTCATTCCTGCCACCTCTGTTCTGAGGAATTCTCTTCCATGTTCTGTGTTTCCTGCTGAATTTTAACTCTCTCTCACTTTAAAGCTCCCTGCGTCTGTGGCTCAGCTGCCGTCGTTTGCGTAGTTGAGAATATTCTGAGCGTGTGCAACACCCCCTCCGTTGAATAGGCTCTGCACGTGATGTTGTGGTGTGAAATATATATAGTATATATAATATTATATATATATAACTATATATATATATATATATATATAGTATACTATATATATATTTATATATAATAATATACTATATATATATAATATATATATGATTATAGGAATATATATATATAGATTTTTAAGTTCAAACTTAAGAGTAAACATCCGGCATCCTCGATCTACTTTAATCCGCATC
>JABUQX010051870.1:10000-17500 GCA_015478945.1 Trachelipus rathkii
ATTATATATTATTATATATACTATATATATATATATACTATATATATATATATATATATAAATAAAGTGTATGTGTGTTATTATGCAAGTCTTTTTTACGCAGTATATGAAAAAGAAGAATTATGGCCATAGTTATGCATAATATTTCACTTTTTGACATTTCACAGGTCACGTTCTTGAAAATGCCTGAATTCTTAGCTTTAACTAGGTGCTAACTATAAAAAATTCAATCAAATGTATACATACGCAAACAGCGTTCCCCCTAACGCACGGATACTCGTAGTATTTCATTCTTATAAAGGAAAACAAGATACCACATAATACATACACACACATACACTCAACACGTGTCATTTACCATGTCATGGGGAAAGCAAAACAAAACTTTTCCACGACACCTTGAGTAGTTAACTTTATTATTCCTTTAAATTTAAGAGATCGTAAATGCTTCCAATTACTTCGAATTTAAAAAAGCTGACTGGCATGAAGGTTGACATAATAATATCTCGGGTGCTAAGAGAGATTTTCGGGCCGGCAAAGGGATCATGCACAAAAGAGAATGGCCACCGAGGGAAACCTGACGCCAGGTGACAGGAACATCGTACGTGAACCACTTGTACAGAGAGAAAACATCATCTTACCTAAACTACACATAAAACTTGGTTTGATGAAAAACAATTGTGAAGGCCCTGGACCATGATGATGAATGCTTCCGCTATATATAGCAAAAAGTGGGGATAATTTAAGATGGCCCACAAATACGGACACTCCTCCGTGATGCTGCCTTTGCTACAACAATGACTGTGTAAAGGCAAGAGCGTTGAATGCTTTTTCATATGTAGCACAGAATTTTCTGGGGAACAGGAAAGCCGAGAACCACTAACATTGTACAAGGAACTGCTAGACAGTTTTCATTCTCATTGATGTAGAATGAGTATAAGTGCACTACTTACATTCTCACCTAAGAAAATTTCCGGATAACCTAGACGATGTTAGTGATGAGCAGGGTGAACGCTTCCATCAAGATCTAAAGTTCATGGAAGGACGTTACCAGGGCAAGTGGGATATCAATATGATGGCCGACTATTGTTGGAGCTTGAGGGATATTCCAGACGCTATGCACAGTAGATCGTCTACGAAGAGAAAGTTACTACCATCGTAGGTATGTTTTTACATTAACTAAACCCATTCCTTCTATTACATTCATTGTTGTCCCATATTACTCTTTATTCATATTTGTATTATATGCTTAACATATATCTATCAAAGTCATGTATCATATCATTGCGATTTGTTTCTCTCCCTTCATATATCCAATATATATTATATATATATATATATATATATATATATATATATATATATAATATATATATAAATACTAAATATTATAGTATATATAAT
Organism: Trachelipus rathkii; assembly: GCA_015478945.1. Lineage (NCBI taxonomy): Eukaryota > Metazoa > Arthropoda > Malacostraca > Isopoda > Trachelipodidae > Trachelipus > Trachelipus rathkii. The sequence goes on from JABUQX010051870.1 coordinate 11,405, forward strand.
ATATATATATATACTATATATATAGATATATATATTATAGTAATAATATATATAATATATATATATAATATATAGTAATATCCAATATTGTGATAGACCCTTTTGAAAAAGGTAAAAATCATAAATTTTACAAATCTGTGTACACACAATATCTCACAAATGCGATGTGATATGCAAAAACCGATTACATTTTTTGGAATCAGCACATCAATAATCAATTGCGAAACCCCGTCCAAGAAATTTCATGTTTACCAGTGTTATACCAAGTAATAAAACAAAAAGTAAATAACATTTTCTTACCTATAGCAAACCATTCACATATTAAAATAATTAAATGAAAAATTGAAAAGTTTCGTAGTTAACGATATTAAACTAACTTCATTTGAATAAGCTCTAAGGTTAAAATGACAGAACATTTAGCAGTTCTCCATTTTCAGGGATAACCCATTTCTTGTGGCTTCATAAATATATCCTCCTGTTCTAAATATTCCTTTCACTTTCGACTGATGACGTTGGAGCTGAAAGGTATTTTTTTGCTAGTTTTTTCAAATTCATAAAACTATTTCCAGGGTTTTTCCACCAATTGGAAGGGAATATCTTTGTCTTCACTGGTCAAAGTAGGCAACTTATATATTTGTTTATTCTTGATGTAATTCCTTATGTAGCCTTATACTTTTATGTACAATAATCACATCGCCAGAAGAATGGGACTTTCTTATTTTCACTCTCACTTTCTTTTCTGTTTGACGATTTTGATGCCACAATTTTTTAAAAACAATCCCATTAAAAAGTTGAAATGGAACTTCAGCTTCACTTCTCCCCACTACGCGAATCATCGTCAGCAGAAGAGTCGGGCTTAACAATTTTTCATGCATTTCTTTCCATGCCTCAACGGCCATATTTTTTACTGGATTCATCTGATTCAGGTTGAAAAATTAGCTTGAATCGCTGATCTAAGAAAGTAGCACACACAAAGATTTATTACATAGAAAACTTAGAAAGTCTTTTTTCTACTGATTTCTTAAACTCTTCAACCAGTGTAATTATTCCACTGAAGTTTTGCTTTTATTGCCTTTTTTAAAAATAGATTTATTGCCTAAAATGGAAGGATCACTTGGGGCGACTGTTACTTCAAGTTTAATGCTTGTTTAGTGATGTTGTCAAATGGCTCAAGTAAATGGAATAATTTTTGCCACTGAAAATCAGTCAACATTTTCTGATTGCATTCAGCAGCGTATATGGATAGGGGAACTTTTTGTTCAAACAATCTTTAAGCATATCATAAGTTCTGTTCCAGCGTGTAGAAACGTCTTGAATTAATTTATGCTGTTTGACATTCAGCTGCATCTGTAAAGTTTTAAGCTTTGCAGCTGCCGTTGCTGAATGGTGAAAATGAGAGGAATTGCTTCTGCAAGTAAAATAAAATATCTTTAACAAACTTCTGACATAATATTTGAATCGTGAATGCATGAGTTGCAACCTGTGAATAAAACACGAAATTTGATAGGCAAGCCACTCCCCCTTTACCAGCTACCATGTTTGGTCCATTATCCCTTATCGCTAAATGAATTCTATTTTTAGAATATTGAAAAATGTCAAAGGCCCTTATAGGATCTGACAAATGACAAAGATTTTCGCCATATTGGCTACAAAATTTGGCTATATTTTTATTTTTTTTTGGAAAATAAGTTTCTAAAATTTCAATTTTAAATTGAAATAACTTTCCCTTATGTTGACGTAATTTATTGTTTATAAAGCTCATTATTCGGCCCGAATAGTTCGGCAAAAAGCCGAATACCGAATACCGAATATTCGGTTAAAAGGAATAGGCCGAATACCGAAATACTTACGAATATTCGCACATCCCAATATATATACTATATATATATATATATTATTATATATATATATATATATATATATATATATACATTTTAGATAGTATATATATATATTATATATATATATATATATATAATAAAATCCAAACAATTAAGGCTTTTTATTTGCTATTCAAAACGTGTGCGTGTGTGTGTGGTGTGTGTGTGTGTGTGTGTGTGTGTGGTTGTGTGTTTGTGTGTGTTTAAAACAATTTTTCCATTTGATATAAAAAGAAATTCTTATCTAACTCCTGTTTATTAATTTAAAAACGTTTTCTTTCTTTTCAGTGTTTAAATAATAATGTGATAAAGTTGAATTTTCTTAAAGCTCTTATAACTTCTTGGAGATAATTTCATATTTTTTATAATAATAATAATAATAAATAATAATAATAATAATAATAATAATAATAATAATAATGATTTATAATTACTACTACTACTACTACCACTAATAATAATAATAATAATAATAATAATAATAATAATAATAATAATAATAATAATAATAATAATAATAATAATAATAATAATGAATAAAGATAATAAATGATAATAATGGTCATATATGATTCAGACTCTGGAGAGGTAGGTTGGAACAGCGAACAGAAGAAAGAGAAGAAAATCAGAAAAGAAAGGAACAAGTGAAGAAAGAAATCAGAAGGGGCTGCAAGATCGTGTCACTTATCATGAAGTCTTGACAAGCTAATGCAGTTGTGGATGGATTAATATCGGAGAAGACTTTAAAAAGAAGAAAATTGAAAATTTTTAAATTTTCAAAAACTAATTTTTGCTTGCCAAAATTTATTTTTGATGAAATGAAAATTATATTTCAACTTTTAGAATTAAAATAACTTTGTGATTTCTTCGGTGAAGCTATAAAAATTTGAGATAATGAACCTTTGAAAATTTAGAAATTTATATTTGAATACTTCATCGACTGTTTTAATATGACGAAAAAAATTTGATTTAGGTTGTTGGTAAACTGTGTGGTCATGACGCCTCTCCGAATCTTCTTCATTTTCATGGCTCAACAAGAGGGCTGCTCAATGCATGGTGGTTGCTACAGATTGGGAATCACTTTACAATCTACTAATAGTAATATAATATAATTTGTGATAAAACTAGTGTTAATGATATAGTGGTAGTGTTAATAATTTGTAATAATAATTAATTATAATTATAATAATAATAATGATAGTAGGGAATTATTGATAATGATAATAATAGTGATAATGATAATAATAGTTGTAGTGGTAACGGTAATAATAATGATGATGATAGTGATAGTATTGATAATAAAATAATGATAACTAATGAATATAAAATTATTAGTGATAAAACTAGTGTTAATGAAAATAGTGAGTGTTAATAATTAGTATAAGTATTAATGTTATTGATAATAATAGTGTTAGTAATGGTAATATTGTCACTGATGTTAGTGTAATATATATTGGTATTTGTATGACGTATGCATGTATATATGTATGTATTTGTATGTATGTATATTGTATATATATATATATATGTAAATATTTTTTCTTTTTATATATTTTATATTTATTTATACCTAAAAGCCACCCGGTTAGCTCAGTGGAGAGCACCTCGCCCCAAAACAAAGCGAGGGGTCCCAGGTTCGCAACTGGTCGGGTGGGAGGAATGTGAGCTATTCTCCCTTGGGCTTGGCTTCGTCCTGCTCGGAGGTTAAACGGGGTACACCCCCTCCTTGATTAGGGGTCTGCCCGTGATGATGGTGTTTATATTTGTAAAAAAAAAAAAAAAAAAAAAAAAATATAATTTTTTATTGTCAATTCCCAGTGTAGTTTAAGAAAGAAAATTTGAAACCGTTCTCAATACATTAAAACATATTTTTATTCTTCGATTAATTATTGTGGGGTGAATGAGGGAGTGTGTGTGTGTGGCATGGCTTAATATAGAGTTTATTTTAATATGATGTGTCCTTTATAATTATATTTCCCGTATGGTGTATTGAAAGTAGGATTGTATGCATGAACTACGCCTCTTCCTGTTATAGGCACATTTAATTATATTTTAGTAGGCAGGTAATTTAATAAGCAAAATACGGACAGGAGGCACACACTATTTATTAACTGAACTCGGAAAAAAAAACGAAAAAATATTGACCTTGTCAATTATTTAAAAAAAAAAAAAAAAAAAAAAATGGCCGGGTTCAGAGATTAAGCACGCAGTAGATAATATATATATATATATATATATATATAATATATATATATATATATAATATTATATATATATATACTTATATAGATATATTATATATATATAATATTATATTATATATATATATATATATATATAATATATATATATATATTTATATATATATATATATAATATATATATATATTATATATATATATAATATATAATATATATATATATTATATGATATTATATATTATATAATATATATATATATATAGTTTTATTTATCAGCTGTGGAAACAAAACGGAAAAATGTAATAAAAATATGTATTAATATTGTTTAAACAGATAATAATTCTACAATACATTACATAGTGCTGTAGAAATAGCGTTAGAGGTCGAACTAATTGCAACAAAAATGATTTCTGTTGTAAATGTATGTAATACGCTCCTAATCAACATACTAAAAATATACATTCGTACTGTTACGCAAAAATGAAAAATTAAAAATAAATTTAAAAAATCAAATGTGGCATCAAATTACAGGAAATTTCATGCTAAAAAATAATATGATATTGGTTTTTAAAAGTAAAATGTTTACCAAGATGAAGTAGGGGGAAAATGATAAAAGTATTATGCCAACATGACCCTGTGTTTATACCCTAAATGCTTAAATTATGCTACATAACATTACACCTTTACCTGATGATGCGAGTAATTTTGATTTTCTTTATTATCTGTTTCAGGTTGGTAATCTTTGTTTTGAGTGAAGAAATAATCATAAAAAAATGGAAGAAGAAACCTGCTTTTTGTGTTTCAATGTGCCTTTTGACGATACTCCCAATGTCGCGTTAACAGCAAAAGGCTTGACGGGAATTATCAACTCGAGCAAACAAAGAGATGATAAAATTCATTAACTTTTCAATCCCATTCCTATTGGTGCTGTTAAAGTACATACAGAATGTCGACATTTATACGTCAATCCTATCAAAATTAAAAGTGATATAAAACTGAAAACATCGCAAGATGATATTCCTTCGACCAGCTCGAGAACGCTACGAGGAAGTGTTGGATCGTTCAATTTCAAAGAGAATTGTTTGTTTTGTAGGCAGATTATTACGGATTATGAAAAGCGTAAAAAAATGGCAGTCATTCCTGTGCGTACTTTCCAGCTTCGCGAGACAATTTTGAAAGTTTGCAGTACTAGAAGTGATTTATGGGCAGCAAATGTACACGTGAGCATGCTTTCAGTCATAGATTTACCTGCTGCAGAAGCTCGATATCACCAAGTGTGCAGTGTCAATTTTAGGAGCGGCAAACCCATTCCTGTGAAGTATACTCCTGAAGGCAGTGGAGGATTGCCCACATCAGTAGGCCGTCCGGTTGACACTGATAGTTCTGATGCTTTGGTAAAGACATGTGAGTGGTTACAAGAAAACTGTCAAGAGCCAATATCTGTCAGTGACTTAGTGGAAAAAATGCGTAGTTTTTTATCAGAGGGAAGTGAGCCTTACACTTCTAGACATTTGAAGAAAAAATTGCAAGACTGGTTTGGTGACAACATCATAATATCAGGCACAGATGGGAAATGTAACATGATAACATTTGGAAAAACTGTATCAAACATAATCTTGGACTATCACAAACAAAAAAGACTTGATGACCCTGATGAAGAAAAATTTAGATTAATCGAGTCTGCAGCAAAACTGATCAGAACTGAAATAAATTTGCTGTACAAAAATAAGGACTTTTATCCTAGTGCATCAGATATTGCATTCATTGAAGAAAACAAGACATATTTACCACCTGTTTTACTAACTTAAATTTGCAAACGCAATGATCTGAAATGCAGGTTTCGATAGGTCAGGCTGTAATGCAAGCTTGCAAGTCTCGTTCTCTGATATGCCAATTCTTATTGCTGTAGGCATACAGATTCACAGAGATTTTGGGTCTCGTTTTCTAATTGATGAACTTTGCAGCCTTGGATTCAGTGTGTCTTATGATGAAGTGCAGAAATACATACACTCTT
>JABUQX010051870.1:27500-37500 GCA_015478945.1 Trachelipus rathkii
GCGCAACATCCGCAGGGCAAAGCGCGGATGCGGATGCGGATCTTTAATAATGTGCGGATTTATTTTTGTTCAGCGTGTGTGTGCTAATATATATATATATATATATATATATATATATATATATATATATATATATATATATATATATATATATATATATATATATATATATATATATATATATATATATATAATAATAATAATAATAATAATAATAATAATAATAATAATAATAATAATAATAATAATAATAATAATAATAATAATAATAATAATAATAATAATAATAATAATAATAATAATAAATAATGTGTATATATCGTTATCGAAGGTTAATTGCTTGTATATTGTGATATTGCAAGACTTTAGAATTGATATATTAATGTGGTGGAAAAAATTTCTTTGGAATTTTAAATAATTTACATAAGGGGTTTTGTAAGAGTAATAAATTCTATAAAATGTTTAATAAAATATAGTGTAAGGAAATTGGTTTTAAATCATATTATATATAAATAGTAATAATAATAATGATTATAAATATTTATGTTTGAATTATCTTCTTGGCAAAACTCGATTTCAAGATTCTGTGATCTGTGTCTTGAAGTAAAAAGAGTTTTTGCATATTTTCAAGTCACTTTGGAATCTACGTTATTATTATTATTTATTATTATTATTATTATTATTATTATTATTATTTTTTATATATTTATTTAAATCTATTACTTAACCGAATTTTAAATCTTTTAAGCATTTTATATATATATATATATATATATATATATATATATATATATATATATATATATATATATATATATATATTTATATTTTTTTATTATATATATATCCCTTATATATATATATATATATATATATATATAATATATATATATATATATATAATAACTATACTTCTCTAATATATATATATATATATAACAATATATATATATATATATAATAACTTTATTATATTTGTATATATATATATAGAAAATCTTTAAATATATATATATATATATATATATATATATATATTTATACATATCACCATTTCCAGCATGGTTGCAAGGTGGTGTTGGTGAGTGATAAATACTAAAAAATATCACCACCATTCACGAAAAAAACAATATGGTAGAAAGGTTTTTTTCAGCCCCTTGCCACCAGAGGAAGAAAATTTTGATAATTTACTTCATATGAATCGACCGCTTTGAGAAATGCAGCTTCACCTCCTGCAATTTAATATTTCAAATTTCTTCTTTATTATTTCATTTTTCTATTTAATTTTTAAAAATTACCAAAAGACATGAAGTTAAAAATTTTGCAACTTCTCCATCCAAGACTTCAAATGAAATTAATTTAAATGTAAAAATAAAATTTTGCATTTTTAAAATCCCGAATGATAAAAATATATATATTTTTTCTTTTAAGTTGTACATATATATGTATATATCGTGGCAACTCATATATAGAACATACATATATAGATATATGTATATGTAATAATATATATATATATATATATATATATATATATATATTCAACACTTATTGTGGACACAAATAATAAATATACGTCGAAATAAACTAAAAAATTAAATAAAATGAATTTAAAAATAAATCAATTTGAAGCTCAAAAAAGTAAAAGAGTAAGTTCATTTTATAGCAAATTAAAGTACATTCAACAAAAGGAAACAAATTGGGAACGTTTTTTGGCATGTTTAATAATAATACTATAGCTATATGATAAAATTACCAATGGACATGAAATTAAAAATTTTGCAACTTCTCCATCCAAAACTTCAAATGAAATTTAAATGTAAAAATAAAAATTTTTGCATTTTTAAAATCCCGAATGATAAAAATATTTTTTTTTTCTTTTTAGTTATCGTTAAATTTAACCAAAAGCAATTTCTCTTCTTAAAATATATTCAGACCACTTCTAGAATAGACTTCAGATGTTCTTTTCAAAATAAAATTTCAGGCTTTACTTCTTCTTTCCAATCTATCTTCCTTCTGGCCTTACTGTTTTTTGCTTCCCTTCTGGTTCCGCTGCGACCACATTCGACGACGGTCGAATCATATATATATATATATATATATATATATATATATATATATATATATATATGTATATATATACCGTATATAAATATATATATATATATATATAGTATATATATATATATATATATATATATATATATATATATAAGTAGTATAGGGAGGGAAACTGACGGTTTCAAGGTCACAGCCAGAATGTTGCAAATGTTGCAAATGTTGCAAGCAACATTTTGCAACATTGGCTTTTCAAGCTTGACGTGTCAAGGTTAGGGTTTTCAAGGTCGTTGAGACAGAATTTTAGGTGTGGAAGACGACTTCCGAGTTCATGAGCCTGAACTCAAGAGTTTTAAACCCCAAAGAGGGGCGGAGCCTCAAAGGGAGCTTTGAGGTTTCCCTAGAAGGTTTTAAATGATCGATAGATCATTTTTGATAGTTCAAGCGATTTATCGAAAGCGTTCACCCTAAAACCGATCTTTAAATCGTCTTTCTACGTGCTCTGGTTGGTTTATAACACAGAAAAATGTAATCGAAAGAAAATAATTACAATAATTAACATTCGATTAATCGCTGTAGTAAGTGTACAACCTGCGAGACCACTTTTTTCTATATAAATGAATAGAGCTATATTAGGGTTATATGGAGGAATTGACAGCCCGAAGAATGTCAATCCATTTAAACGGACAAACCGAAGGTTTGTCTGTGTTTGTTTGTATTATTTTTTATTACGCGCGCGTGCGCATACACACACACACATACACACACGCACCCTTTTCGATATGAAGGAATAGAGCTATCGCCTTCAAACTTGGTATATAATCTATATATGTGATAAACTGATCACAGGTGAGTTTTGGTGACCCTAGGTCACCCCTAAGGGGGTGCTGCCCCCTTAGCGCCAAGGTCAAATTCGTCCTGAAAACTATGTTAGGCTTCAACATGTCAGGTGAAATTTGGATGTGGATTATATGATGACGCAATCGTGCTTAGACGAGATTACCAGTTCTCCCCAGCCAGGGACGCTACCCCACTAAAAATTAAAAATGATCGTAGAAGACTGAAACTTGGAGGATGGGTTGAGGAGTCGGAGTCGGAGACGGAGACGGAGTTAGATTCGGATTCGGATTCAGAGTCCAGGGACCCCCCCGGAGGGGGGGGGTCTCAGTTTTGAAAAAAAGAAGAAGAAATGCATGGAATGCAAAACAGAGGAAGAAGAAGAAGAAAGGAAGAATGAGGAAGGAGGAGGAAAGGAGGAAGAAGAAGAATGAAGAATGAGGAGGAGTAGGAGAAGGATTCAGAGTTGGTAGTGGTACCGGTGCTGGAGCCGGTGCGTTGCCGACATAGTAAACATTCGTATAACAACAATGTTGGTGTCTTTATATGTTATCGAGTCTGTAGATTTCGAAAATAATGGTTTCAGAACCATCAAGAAATAAATAAAAATAAAAAATAAATAAATAAATAAAATTTCTTACACTTTTTTTATGTTTATAACTTACAAATTTACGTTTTTACATACCCTAAATCAGTAAATCAGTAAATCAAACCACCATCCACCCACCCTCCTGACCAGTTGTGATCTATTGATCTATTGATCTATTGATCTATTGATCTATTGATTAAGGTCAAATTTTTTACTAAAATTGTCATGTTTTACATACCCTAAATCAGTAAATCAGTAAATCAAGCCATCCAACCTACCCTCCTGTCCAATCATGATCTATTGATCTATTGATCTATTGATCTATTGATTTAAGTCAAATTTTTACTAAAATTGTAACGTTTTACATACCCTAAATCAGTAAATCAGTAAATCAAGCCATCCAACCTACCCTCCTGTCCAATCATGATCTATTGATCTATTGATCTATTGATCTATTGATCTATTGATTTAAGTCAAATTTTTACTAAAATTGTAACGTTTTACATACCCTAAATCAGTAAATCAGTAAATCAAGCCACCCTCCTGTTCATCCTTGATCTATTGATCTATTGATCTATTGATTCGTCACATTTCGAGTATCATTTTGTATAAAACTAACATAAAAACAAATTCTTTATACACTGATCAGCGAATATATGCTAACGTAACAAAGTTTTCACATTAATAAAGATTACTTAGCATCATCTGAACTAAGAAAATAATGTACAGCGACAAACCTGACACACCTTAAAAATGAATAAGCAGTCAACATTAACAAAGATTTCTCACTTAACAACAGTAAGTAACTAACATTACATCAAACGTAACCTAGTCACACTTTATTTTTTTCAAACATAACTTTAACATATCAATGAACAAACATGTTTTACACACACACATACACACACACACACACACACACACACACACACACACATACAAATCGAAAAATTTTACGTTATAAAAATAAAGTATAAAAAAATTTTAAACAAAACAAAAAGTTTTAAAGAAATAAAAAAAAAAATAAAAAAATAGAAAAAAAAAAATAAAAATAAAAAAAAAAAAAAAAAAAAAAAAAAAAAAAAATATAAATGTAAATAAAAATAAAAATTAAAAAAATTAAAAAAATAAAATTAAAAAATTAAAAAAAAAAAAAAAAATTAAACACAAAGTATAAATGCAAAATAAAACTTACAAAAATAAAGTTAGAAAAATAAATTTAAATAAAAAATAAAAAAATAAAAATAAAAATGAAAAAATAACAAATAAAAAAATAACAAATAAAAAAAAAAAAAAAAAAAAAAAAAAAAAAAAAAAAAAATTTAAAAAAAAAAAAAAAATAAAAATTAAAAATAATAAAATTAAACACAAAGTATAAATGTAAAATAAAAACTTATAAAAAAATAGTAAACAGTATATGCATGTTTCAACTTAGGAAAAAATTATATTAGTTAACGTTTATAAAAAGAAAATGAGATTTGAAAATATAAATGTTAGTCTTCAACATTTAGAAAAACGGTTTATCTTTGCAAGATGCAATGCAATTGACGATATGTACATGTTAGAACAGAATCAGTTATGTGAACAGTAGTGTAATGAACTAAGAATAAATGACACACTCACACACACACACACACACACACACACACACACACACACACACACACACACACACACACACACACACACACACAAAATTAAAAAGTTAAAAATTAAAATAAAAAAAAAAATTAAAGCAAATAAAACAAAAATAAATAAAACAAATAAAAATTTTAATAAAAAATTAAAATAAAAAAAAAAAAAAAAAAAAAAAAAAAAAAAAAAAAAAAAATTAAACAAAGTATAAATGTAAAATAAAGTTAGAAAATTAAAAAATTAAAAAAAAATAAAAAATAAAAAAATTAAAATAAAAAAATTAAACACAAAGTATAAATGCAAAAAAAAACAAAAAAAAAAAAAAAAAAAAAGTTAGAAAAATAAATTTAAATAAAAAATAAAAAAAATAAAAATAAAAAAAATAAAAAATAAAAAATAACAAATAAAAAATAAAAAAAAAAAAAAAAAATAAAGTTAGAAAAATAAATTTAAAAATAAAAAAATAAAAAATAAAAATTAAAATAATAAAATTAAACACAAAGTATAAATGTAAATAAAAACTTATAAAAAAAAAAAATAGTAAACAGTATATGCATGTTTCAACTTAGGAAAAAAAATTATATTAGTTAACGTTTATAAAAAGAAAATGAGATTTGAAAATATAAATGTTAGTCTTCAACATTTAGAAAAACGGTTTATCTTTGCAAGATGCAATGCAATTGACGATATGTACATGTTAGAACAGAATCAGTTATGTGAACAGTAGTGTAATGAACTAAGAATAAATGACACACACACACATACACACACACACACACACACACACACATACACACACATACACACACATAAACACACACACACACACACACACACACATAGGAATATATGCTAACGTAACAAAGTTTTCACATTTATAAAGCTAACATAGCATCACCTGAACTAAAAATATAATGTACAACGACAAACCTAAAGCACCTTAAGCACGAACAAACTGCTAACATTAACAAAGTTCCACACTTGACAACAGTAAAGTAACTAACACAACATACAAAAACGTAACCTATTTACAATTTTTCAAGCATGTCTTTAACATAGTAACAATCTTCATCAAAGTGTCACTCGTTTCGAGTATAACATCATTTGACATATGAATAAACGTAGACATTAGCAAATGTCTAGGGCAAACCTAACATTACTCAGCCAAAACTTGTTAACCTAGGCTCACGTTTCTTACATCATCGTCAGTTAACACAGTAATATCTTACAAAAACTCATCATTTCTCTAAGAAATCAGTGTTATTTCCACATTGTCATAGTAATATTTAACATAACGTACCTAACTTACGAATAAACAGTTTTCATTAACCAAGAGTATCTAAAGCAACACATTACCTTCCGTGAGAAAACCCATGGGATGCGCCCCTTGAAAGGGTGTACGAATCCTGAGGATCACCCCGAAAGTGTAAGTGGGCGGGCCTCAGCGAATGGCTGAGGCCTTGCCTCCTTCCGGAGCGGTAAAGCCGCTTACACCCCTTCGAGGCTCCCTAAGATCACACTGCCAGGCATCAAATAATTTCCACGCAATTATACTTAATGTAAGCAAGTAGAGGCCGCATTATGTTAAACTATTACCTGTTTCTTCAATGAAGTAACACTGTTCTTGAAAATGATGAGGTTTTAGATAATACTGTGATAACTTTATTTGACTTTGATGTGTTAGAAAACGGTGACTAGGTAAGTTTGGTGTGTGACAGGTTTACCCTAACGCGCTATACGTTGTATGTCAAATGTTGCTGCCAGGCTGGCGTAACCACTGATGGCGTTAGTGTCAGTAAAGTTAAAATCTTTGTTGAAATGTTGCTATATTTAAAGACTTTCTGAAATATTCTAAATGGGTTACGTTTCCTATGTGTGACCAGGCCTTACTGTTGTGAAGATGTAATGGAGGCTTTTGTTAATGATTAGCGAGGCTGTTCGTCTTTAAAATGCACAGGAACTGAAATGGGCAGCCCTGTGTACAGTTCAGGCGCGATCTTTATGTTAACGTATGTGAAAACGTTTTGCCGCTATATTCCCTATGTATCAATGGCAGCTATTCCAATTGTAATGGCGCCCACCATTAATGTCGGCTATTCGGCTGCAATTGACTGACCCATTGTGGCTGACGGTGACCGGCTGCCATGTTGGCTGTCGTGTGTGTGCTAATGTTGTTGGTAATCATTCTTGGATTCATTACACTACTGTTCACACTGATTGCTGATTACTTTGTACGCCAGCATCAGGCCCGACCCGCATCTTTGCAAGACAAACCGCACTGCAAATGTTGAACCCAGCATTGCTATTTTAAACTCATTTTTCATAAGCGACCAGCTAATATATTTTTCCTAAGACCAGCACAGCCACATTACTGTTTACTATTTGGATTTTATTTTGTTGCCTACGTGTTTATTTGTATTTTAATTTGACCTGACACATTTTTAGGCCTTTCTAACTTTATTTTTTTTTATTTGTTATTTTATTTTTATTTTTCATTTTTATTTTTATTAAATTTATTTTCTAACATTTATTTTTTGATAGTGCATTTTGCATTATACTGTGTTTATTACATTTTATTTTATTTTGGAAATTTTTGTATTTTTGTGGTTCGTTATTTTGCAGTTATACTTTGTTTAATTTTTATTTTGAACACAGTTTTTAATTTAATTTTTGATAAGAACCACCCCATTTGTTTGTTATTTTGTTTTCATTGCTAGTATTTTAATTTTTAACTTTTTAATTTTATTGATATTGATTGACCTTCCCATTCTATTTATTATTCATTATTGGCTATTGTTCCTTAGCCTGTGCATTTGTGATGATATTATTGTCTGTGTATTTCAATGCTATTGTATTCAGCCAGCGTGTGTGAGTGTGCCCATTTATTCTTGGTTCATTTACGCTACTGTTCACATAACGATTCTGTTACAACGCTGGCACATCGTCAGGCCGCATTGCGTCTTTAAAGACGCAAACCGTTTTTCCCAAATGTTGAGGAACTAACTACGTTATATTTTCAAATCTCATTTATCTTTTTATAAACGTAAACTAATATAATTTTTCCTAAGTTGAAACATTCATCTGTTGCCCTTTTTATAAGTTTATTTATTTATATCTTTTATTGACCATTTTATTTTTATTTTTATTTTTAGAGACTGACACACCAACTATTTTATTTTTTATTTGTTATTTTTTTATTTGTTCATTTTCATTTTATTTTATTTTTATTTTTATTTAAATTTATTTTCTAACTTTATTTTTGGTAAGTTTTATTTTACATTTATGCTGGCTAATTTTTTTTTAATTTTTAATTTTTAATTTTTAATTTTTAATTTCTAATTGATTTTATATTTATGCTTTGTTAAATTTTTTTAAGTGAATTAAAATTTTAATTTTTCTATTTATTTTATTTTTATTTCTTTAAAACTTTTGTTTTTTACTAAAGCATTTATACTTTCATGTTTATAACACACATCAAATTACGTTTTATTCGTGTGTATTATTGACGGTGATGTCTTGCTCAAATAATTATTGATGCGTGTGTGTGTGTGTGTGTGTGTGTGATGTTTATTCTTGATTGGTCTGTTAAGATATGCTGAAAAAAAAAAGACCCGACTTTAAATTCCGTTTTGAATGTAATGTTGGTGCCTGACAGAGGCCAAGTGGAACTTTTGTTAATGTTGATAACTATTCATTTTTAAGTACCATCGTTTATCGCATACGACACTGCTTGGATTCAGATATTCACTGTAAATCTTTATTATGTGGCTTTGTTGCAATAGCATATATTCACTGATCAGTGTATAAAGAAATTGTTTTTATGTTATGTTTATACAAGTATTGCTCAATGTGACAATCAATAGATCAGCAGATCAACAGATCAGAGATGAGGCTGAATGGTGGTTTGATTTACTGAGTTACTGATTTAGGGTATGTAAAACCGTAAATTTAAATATGACTTAAATCAACAGATCAATAGATATCATGGTCATGGTGCCGGACGGGAGACCATTGAATGGCACGGTTACTGATTTTTGATTTAGAGTATGCGCGTTACAATTTAGCAAAGACTTAAATAGATCAGCATAGATCAATAGATAATCAGCCAGATCATGATTAACGGGAGGGCCAGGCCCAGGCAAGCGCTTTGACACTGTTTACTGATTTAGAGCGTAAACCTGATGTAGTAAAAAGGCGGACGCCCTCAGCTGGTCAATAGTCAACAGAATAGATCAATAAATCACAACTGACAGGAAGGTGGTGAAATTGGTGGTGATTTGTTTTACTGTTTGATTTAAGTATATATTCCCGTAAACCCAGTTGCCATAAGATGTAAAGACACTGACTATTTATTTATTTTTTATTTTTATTTATTCTTGATGGTTCTGAATATTTCGAATCATTGCGCAAGACACCAGCATTGTTGACCGCGATGACATATTCGGCGGCGCGCCGGCGGCGCCGCACCCAGCTGGTCGCTGCCACTCGCCACCATTCTTCGTGGCTGGCTACCGCCGCCTCGCCACTCATTCAACCCTTTCTTCTTCTTCTTCTCTCTTTTCGCATTCCATGCATTTCTTCTCTTTCAAAACGAGACCCCCTCGGGGCTGGGCTTTCCGAATCTGCTCGTCTCCGTCTCCGACCTCGGCCCGTCCTTTCGGTGCTACGATTACAATTACGAGTGGGGTGCACGTCCCTTGCGGGGGCGAAGAACATGATCTCGTCTAGGGCGGACCACATAATCATGCAACTGCATCCACTCCATTACGTTAAGCTTTATAGTTTTCAGGACGAATTTGACTTTGGCGCTAAGATCCCCTTAGGGGTGACCTAGGGTCACTAAAAACTCACCTGTATGATCCAGTTATCATACAGCTGACC
>JABUQX010051870.1:42500-45630 GCA_015478945.1 Trachelipus rathkii
CAAACCGGAAGCGAAAGCTGGTGCCAATGTATTATGTAAAATGTTTTAAACGTGCAATATAAATTGTATAACTCAAAACATTTTGGCTAACCTAGGGTAAAGAGACAAATAATAAATATAGAAAAATCAGCGATTAAAGCGTATTGATTAAAACTGTATTATATATTATATATATAGTAAGTATAATATATATTATATGATATATATAGTATAGTATATTATATATATAGTAATATATATATATACTATATACTTATATATATAGTATATATATATATATATATATATATAGTATATATAATATAGTGATAGGTTATGAGTATGTTATAGGACATACAGTCAGAGTTGTTCGATTTAAAACCATTTGGTTTAAACATTGGGTTTAAACCACATAAAAAAACCATGGTTTAAACCAATAAAAAAACCATGCGTAAAATATTTAAAAAATGTAATCGCAATCATATTCGTATTCGAGGATATAATTCTTCACAGATCAGTACAAATAACTAAAGGCAATAAAAAAATTTTCTGCTGATTTTATATTATTGTGAGAATGATTATACTGTAATATGTTTACATACAATATATACATATATATTATGTACACAAACATATATATAAATTAGAATATATTATATTTTATAGATATATATATATATATATTATAGTATATATATTATATATTATTTAAGATTAATTATTTTTAAAACATGATTCTTGTTTTCGTAGCCTTCTGAGGATGTTACCCCGCCCCCTCATTATTTTTTCCTATGCCGTCAGTTGTTATGTCGATTGGGTTCATCATTGTTCGAATAAGATTATAGTATAAAGGACTCATTTTTTGTGTTGATTTAGTGTTGTGGCCTGTACATGTCATTCATATGCCAACTATGGTATATTGGTCAAAATGATCTTGTATTCACTAAGTGTATGATTGTTTTATTTATTTATTTGTTATTATATATTTTTAATATGATTATGGAGCTAGAACAGCTTAATTCCCCACCTCATCAGACAAGATTTAAAACAAAAGTTAAAAGGAGGTATTATACTTTTTAATCCGAAGCTCACTTTTATGCTAATTTATTATTTTTAACCCAAGGACTTATTCTAGTATCCATCAGTACTGTCCAGGGTATGAGTAAAATATGTCAAAAGCCAGTGGAAATTCCCATGGAATAGCAATTAAGAGCAACATTCTCCTCCATGTCACATAAAACGTTACCTATCTTGAATGCTCTCTGTTGTCAGCAGTGACTCTTCATCTTGGGTAGCAGATCTTCAAAGAAAAATGTAGATTGAGAAGGTTGATATATAAAAATAATAGCATAGTTGTCAGCTTAACTTTTCCATCAACTGCTAATGTTTGTAAAGGGTATTTTAACTTTTGGATATGTGCACAGCAACATTAGAAATAGGTTGGGAACAGCTAAAGCAGGAAATTAGTTTTTTTGTATAAATTCTTAATGATAATTTCAGTTTAGACTTTTAATGATGAATCTCTTCTCTCTCTCGTCTCCGGTCTCTCTCTCCCTTGTCTCTCTTCTCTCTCTCTCTACTCTTATAGTAGTATATATATCATATATATATATATATATATATAATATATACATATATATATAATATATATATATATATATATATATATGCTATATATGTATATACTTATATATATATTCCTAGTAATTCAAATATGAAGGTAAATAAGAATTCATTAGTTATATCATTATTGGTTAATTTGAATAAACTTTTCTTTTATGCGTTTTTTTTTTTTGTTCTTTTTTTTTTTTTTTTTTTTTTTTTTTGGTGAAATTGAATAAGAGTCATATACTCTTATTTTTTCAGATAGAGTTTTATATATTATATGATATACCCTCTTATTTTTTACTTATGAATTTATGTATTAACAAAATAAGTAATAAATATATTTTATGACGCAGTGTTTACAGGTTATCAATGAAATTTTGAAATTTAAGAAACTGAAAGAAATTTATAAGGATATTTTAAAAGATATGTGTTAGGCACATGTGTATAACAGTTTTTAGTAGTGATTTTTGCCTTAATATCTATTAAAACCATAAAAACACATTAAAACCATCAAAATAGCATAAACCCCCCCAAAAAAACGTTGGTGAATGTTGAACCATTTCAATAAATGGGATATTTGAACTACGTTGTATAATAATTTATGGGTTTTTTTACCAACAACCTATATTATATATTATTATATAATATTATATATATATTATATATATAGTATATATATATATATAATATATATATATATATATATATTATATATTGATTTTTTTTTTTGTTTACAACCACCGGCTTACTTCCAGAGCCTATCAAAGAGTGGGTGTATTCAAACTTAACGT
This sequence comes from Trachelipus rathkii, assembly GCA_015478945.1. Classification (NCBI taxonomy): domain Eukaryota; kingdom Metazoa; phylum Arthropoda; class Malacostraca; order Isopoda; family Trachelipodidae; genus Trachelipus; species Trachelipus rathkii. Next base: position 44,879 of record JABUQX010051870.1, read on the forward strand.
CCTGAATAAGACAAAATAAGGCTTAGTAACGGAAGAGAATCAGCTTCATATATTATATAACGGTATATATAATATAATTATAATATATATTAATATATATATATATTTATTAGTAATAAGTAATAATATATAAGTATATATATATATTAGTATATATAGTATATATAATTAGGTATATATTATATATATAGTATATTATATATATATATATAAATATATATAAGTATATATATATATATATATTATATTAGTATATATATAATATATATATCTATATATATATATATATATATATATATATATATATATATATATATATTATTATATAGTATATAATATATATATATTTATATATACTATAGTATATATTATATATATAAAAATATATATATATAGTACATTACATCTGAAAATCTTTACCTTATTCCCATGTTTGCACTAGGCTATGTGAAATTATTCAGTCTACTAGCAATGTATTAAGTCCAAATTCATGTCTAAGTTATTGCAAATCATTTTCTTTATTCTCCTCATGGATCTCCACAGATTAGCAGTCAGGTGCGCAACATGCATCAGAAACAGTAGTTAAGTACAAGAATGTGACTAAGTTGAAAAAAGCCCCCCATAAACTTAAGTGCGAGCCCATTGCAACTAAAATTCACCCTAGAGTTTCACAATGCAACAAACCCTACTGTGGTACATTGTCAATGTATGGGGTCATCCCCTGGGCCAGGCTCACAACTACATGATCTACA
>JABUQX010051871.1:5000-35000 GCA_015478945.1 Trachelipus rathkii
AAGCAAAATAAGCAATTGAAAATGTTGACCAACTCCTTATCTTAACTCACTAAATTTTCATCAATTTTAACTGGACAATTGTCCTATTCTTACTTTTAATTTATAAAAGCTAAAAAAACTCTTCAGGTTCTTCTTACTATTCCTTGCTAAATTAATTTCCTGCCTCTCTCTTTGCCTTTCTTATTGACTGTTAAAGTTCATTTCTATTTTCCTATAATTTTCTTAATCATCTTCCCTTATTACTACACTTGAATATTTTAAAACATCTGCGCTTTCATTAAATTTTTTCTTATCTCTCTATTCCACCAAACACAGTTTTCTCTTCGCCACCCTAATTGGGTTTATCTTTAAAAACATACTGACTGAATATTCATTAAAATTTGTTTAAATTTTTCCCACATGATAAAACAGTTTTTGGTCTTTAAAACTCTTTATCCCAGTCAGTTATACTAAGCCATGTCTCGAAATTTTGGTAAAATCGCCATTTTCGGAAATCTATGATCTTTTTCTTATTAACTTAGCAATTTGGGCCAGATATCACATTCTATTAAATCTAATTATATTATGGTCACTAAGTCCTAAATTCTCGTCAACTCTAACTTCATCCACCATACTTTCATCATTAGTTTAATATTAAGTCTAATAGTGCATCGTATCTTGTGGGTTCTTGAACAATCTGGGTCAAAAAGTTATCTAGTATACAATTTATGAATGCAGAACTACTATGGTCCATATTAGACAAGGAATCCCAATGAATGCCAGGAATATTAAAATCACCCATTATGAACTATACTTTTTCATTACTGTGGGGCATGCTGTCTCAATTTCTTTTACAATTTCAGCATCTAAATTCTTGACTCTGGCCTGGAGGTCTATAAAATGCCCCTATTCTATATGAATTATTGTACATAAGGATATCTATCCCACACTGATTCAAATCATGAATTAAGTTTTAAAGTCAGTCATTAGTAGATTAATTGAATATTGCTTTTTAACATAGAGCGCCACACCACCACCCCCTTCTTTCCTCTATGCTGGTTATAAAAAAAGTGAATATCCCTCTATTTCATATTCTGAAAGGAGTTTCCATATAATTCTTCATTAACCATGCTGCAGTTATGCAAATATGTCTAGATTCTCATTTATGGGTATAACTATCAGCTCATCTTTTTTATTTCTAAGGCTATGAACATTTGTGTAAAATCATTTGATATTTGAAATGTTGTTTACTTTTATTGCTATCATCATTATTTTAAACCTGTAACAAATTAGTTTTATCTTATCTGCCCCATATTAACAGTTTACCATTGCTTATTATTTGTATCCAGAATTTAGGCCACACCCCAACTTTACCTAGTTTTTTGCTAAACAAGTCTCCAACTGTATGAAAAGCTCACACCTTTACGACTTCAAGTGAAACTCCATTGCTGCAAAAGAATCTTATTCCAGAAATTTCCTCTACCACAAATCCAAAAACCTAGCATTTTCGGAAAAACAATTTTCTAACCCTTTCATTTACAGCTAGAGCCTACTTTCCCATTCCTGACCAGCATCTAACCTATGCAAAATTCCTGCAATCATGCACCTTCTTCCACTAGCTTTCATCTTCTGAATCAATCTCCTATAATCTGCTATTAATTCTTTTGACCTTCTATGCCCTATATCATTTGTACCCACATGCACAATCACCTCTGAATCAACATTTGTAGAATCAATCTCTCTATCTATCCTATCCACAATATCACTCACTCTGGCACCTGGATAACATACTCTCAATCGTTTCTTTTTATTCTTATTTTGAAAAGTCCTATCTAGGTATCGTATCATAGAGTCTCCAATTAGCAATTCCTCAGTCTTCCCTTTAGAAAACTCAACAGTACCATTGGCCCTCTCTGATCCCTCCCCATCTGGAAGACAGTCAAACCTGTTACTGCAGGTCACTGGCTGACTGACTTCCGAGATCCTAATCTGTTATTTATTATTTCTAGTTTCTACAACTCTATATTCATCTTGCAGACCTATTATACCCTACTTTACCCTTTTCCTCTCATCTTCCTGCCTAGGTGAATCACTATTCCTGTCTACCCCTATATCCCGCTCCCTCCTCGCCTCGACATTCCTACTAACTTTTTTCCTAACACTTCCCTCCTTTCTCAACTCAAATACTTCTTCTTTCATCCATTCACCTATTCACTCACCCTTGCAATCTATTCTTAACAACACATTCTCTGCATTCAAATCACAAGCAGGGCATCCTATTCACATATTCACCTCTTCAGTCACAAATATCACACAGAGCATACATACTTTTAAATTATTATTAGCTACAAACCTGTACCTATTATTTTACCAAACTACAGTTTTAAATATCACTAAAGCCTAAAAGAAATAACTACTCTCTTAAAATCAGGTAAATTTAAACAATCCTAAATTTAGCTTAGCCTAGCCAGGGATATAATAAAAGTTATAAGGTAGGCTTAACCTGTAGTCTGTGACTGGAAAACGGCTTAATTTAATTTAAATTATCACTGAATTAAAGTAACAATTAATAAAGACTGTATTTAAATACAGAAAGTCTATTTAAGAATCAAAATAAACCCAGACACAGAAACAGTAAAACTCTTACCTAATGTTAGCCTAGGGTTAGGGCTATCCCAAATTTAAATTATCACAAATTAATATAACAATTGTTAATGACTGTAGTTATATAACAAGCATAGTTGTAATTAGAAAACCAACACTAATTTTGTTTACTATTCACTTTCAATACACAAATTATATCTAATAAAAAATTTGAGAGCAAAAATTAACACAACCTCACTCACTGGTAACCTTATTATATTATATTATATACATTATATTATATAATTTACCTGTGCTTGGTAAATTTGCTACAGAAAAATGAAATGGAACTGTGAAAACACTGAATCTGATAGACTTGAATCATCACATGACTTAAAGCTTCCTGCATAATCATTTTACAGTTTTATACTGTCCTGAATAGTTTTAATAACTGTTTCAGCTTCATTATATATTCTATTATATTTTATACAAAAATAAAGTTAAATTTACAAAAAAAATTATTACTTATATATATATATATATATATATATATATATTATATTATATATAATTTATATATATATAGTATATATATATATATATATATATATATAATATATATAATATATATTATATATATAACTATATATATATATATATATATTGGGTACTACCCGGAACTGAATTTCAGTTCTGATAAACCTAAATTAAGCCGGGCTAATTCCACTAATATACATAGTATATACAAAGTCTACAACTAAAAAAAAATTATGGCTAAAGTACATGCTAACCACACTAAAAGCTTTAATAACTTTGGTAAAGTCATACGTTGCAGGTTGGATTAAAAAAACCCATTCGTTTTTTTTTTTAAAATGAACACGTTATTTTCCAATTATCGCCAAAGGCAAATAGTGGGTCTTTTTGTGTTTTTTTTTAAATTAGTATGTTTTTGCATATATATCAAGTCTTTTTTAGGGTATTTAGCATTAAAATTACAGTAAATACAATATGTTAAAAGAGGTATAACAATCTATAAAGTAGAGTTTAGTACTTAATAGTTTTATTAGTGCTCCAGGGCATATAATTATTACATTTCACATGGTGATTGATTATTTTATTATTATTATATTATTATTATTATTATTAATATTATTATTATATATATAATATATATATATATATATATAATTATATATATATATATATATATATTATATATATATATATATATATATATAATATATATATATATATATATATATATTCTTCATCTACCTTTTTCTCCCCCAAGACGGGTGGTAAGGTGCGTACAAGCATCAGAAAAGAAAAAAGCAGTAGAAGAATATGCAAAAGTGCGAAAAGAAAGCCCAGCCTTACCCCCCCTCTGTTCCATTAATTAGGTAAGGACTCTCGCAGTCATAAACTCCACGTATAGCTTCATGGGAGCTGCAAACGGACCTCATATGGTAAATCGTACCAGTGTAAAGGGTTTATGCCTTGAACCGGTGGGCCACAACATACGCCTTCACAAAACCCTGCCATTCTCTGCTATTATGCACCTTTTATTCTCGCCTCTGCAAACTCACATTTCTCTCTTCAGACATTCGTTTACTGGACTCAATCCACTTTTTTCTTCAATCTCCAGCGCGGTCGGTTTTCAAAGCACACTCGCCACTTTACATCTGCTTAAAAACCGATCATCATTCCTTTCCACATGACCAAACCATCTCAACATACTTTCATTTATTCTCTCGTTTAAACCTTTCTTCAACACACACAACTCTCATAATATGTCATATCCTCATTTTTATCAATTCTTCTCACACCTAGCATGCCTAAAGATTGTCCATCTGAACACATTGAACTTTAGAATTATATACTTCTTATTCAGACCATAGTCTGGCACTACTATACATAAGCATCATGGGGTTTTTTTGGTGGGTGGGTACAACATACGTCCATATAAGACCCTAGCGCACTAAAGACTTTACTCCCTTTACATTCCCAACGATTTAATTGCACCAGCCACCTTCATGCATTCACAACTTTCCTACTAAACTCTGCATCAATCCGTTCCATTCTCATCCAACATATACCTAAAAATATTTAATTTAAAGCTCGGACATGTTCCAGCTACTTCAACATCTAGCATAACTTCACACTGAGGACCTGTCCTCACTCACAACCATAACTATACTCCTCTTATAAACGTTTACTTTCAAACCCCATCTTTTACACACCCTGCCAAATGCTCTACCAATCCTCTCAACTCTTCAAATTCGCCACACAAAACCAAATCATCCGCATATAATAAGTAGGGCAGCCTCCACTCATCTTCCATTATCCCCTTTTCCTTTAAACCCCAACCCATTTTTTCCCTGTTCCCCCCCCCCCCCCCCAAAACGCCCCACTTTCAATTCTTTCATAACCCTCATCCATATACAAATGGAATAACCAAGGAGACAACAGCAACCTCGCTCACTCCAGCTTATTATAATAAACCAAATCACTTTTGCACGCATTTATTCTTACACACGCCTCATAATCGTCATACATACTTTTTTTGATTCCATTCAGAAGCCTATCAACCAACACTATATATCACTAACGCCTGCCATAGACCCTTCCTTTATTAACGCCTATCATACCACTGTTGCAAATCATAAACCTAAATACAATTTATTCTTTTCCTCTCTCATTTTCTCTATCATTTTGCTTCAATGTAAAGATTTGATCCACACATCCTCTAACTACTCCTAAACGCACCTTGTGCTTCACCAATCAGTCCTTCAGTCACTCGGCGCACTTTCGACCAAAACAAAAGCATATATCTTCCTACAATACTAAAATAAACCTAAATTACTCTATAATTCTACAGTTCCTTTCTCCCTTACCTTTATATAAAAGGTACTATTACTGCTCCTCCTCCAATCCCTCGAACTATACCCTCCATAAACGCTTTATTTACACAACTTCCGAATTCAATCAATCACCATCTGCCTTCCGTTCTTTGATCATCTTCACCAGTAATTTCATCTATACCGTGCAGATTTAACATTCTTCAACTTTTTCACTCTACCGATTACCTCCTCCTTGCTAATACCTCTCCCAAAATAACCTATTTCTTCTTGTACCATCAACCCCACACAAGTCATATGCACCTTACATCATTACTGCAACTATTATAACAGATTTTCAAGTGTTCTTTCCACATCTCCACTCACATACATTTTCATCAGCTACAAAACACCTCCCATATTCTTATTCTAAGCAGGTTCGCCTTATTTTAATTGCTTAACCTTTTCACGCTTCCTTCCAAGAAAGAGCTTCTATTTCCCTGTATGTTTCAAATTCATCCTCCTTCCAAACTGTTCATTTACCTCTTCTTTTCTCTAACGTATGGCATTCTTTTAGCATTTCTTTTTTCCCTCCTTATATAATTGCAAACGCTCTTTCTTTTGAAACTCATCATTTGCTTTTAGTACATTCAACACGCGCTTCTTTTTAGCTTTTAACCGTTGCATCACCTCTTCATCTCCACCACTCACTGTTATCACATTCTTACTTCTAACTTTAGCAACACCCACATACTTCTTTTTGCACTTCTAACAATTGCTTCCTTCATTTGCTTCAGATTTATTCAGTTTCATTTTGTTCACATTCAAACTGATTTAACTTGCGAGCGTTCTTACATACTTATCCTTATTACCTCCTTGTTCACTACAAAACTTCACTCTTAATTTTTACTAATTCCTTCCGTTAATCACCTTCCTCTCCATCCCAAGTCCCACTATACCTTAATTTTAACATAGAACAAATAAGTTTCCGATAATCCTTTCTAAACCCTCAACTGTTAACATCCAATACATACTTCAAACATTCCTTCTTCACCAATAAAAATCATCATACTTTTTCACATTCGTTACATCTCTAACTACACCAACTCTAGTAAATACTTATGGATACTCTTGTGTTTAAAAGAAAGTATTACTTACACACATAACCTCTCCTCACAGAAAATCAATACTTTCTCCATTCACTGTTCTGACTAGACACTCGCAAAACCACCTGTTATAACGATCATTTTTTTTATCATATATATTATATATATATATAATATATAATATATATATATATATATATATATATATATAATATATATATATATATATATATATATATAAATATATATATATATATATATATATATATATTATATATATATATATATAATATATATATATATATATATATATATTATATATATATATATCAATATATCACTTGTGTATATAAAATCGCGTATTACATATCAATATTTAGGTATAGAATTAGTATTGGTAACTACTGTATAATTTAAACATGTTTAATATACATAAAAAGAGGTAATTGTAAAAAAAAAAAAAAAAAAAAAACATTTTTTTTTACAAAAAAACGTGTTTTTTTTTCAAAAAAAAAAACGATTAAAAAAAACCGTTTTTTTCAACAACCACTAGTATAAAATATAGTTTAACCTTATTAATCTACTGTAACATAAAACCTGCCAATTTGGCTTAGTCCAAAATACTACTATAGTGATACCCAAACATCCATATCGTTTCAATCATATATTTATTGGATAATAACTGAGTTTAACAGATTCTAAAAAAAATCGATATCTTAAAATCAATCAATGTTTTGATATTCTTAAGAAGCAATGTTGCCACATGTTGCTAATAAAAAGTTGCCAAAATTACGATATTTTAATAAACAATATTCATTATTTTCATATATTTTTCCAGTAATTTATATTAAAAAAAAAAAAGTTTTAAAAAATTTACCTTACATTAATTGTTAACTTTTTTTTCATTAAGATCTAAAAATTCCGCAAGCTTGTGTTACCGTTATCTCTTAAACCAAACAGTACATTAAATATGAAACTTTTTCTTATCAAATACAAAGCGAGTTAAATGAATAACCTTCAGGAGAAAGTATAAATATTTATATAACTATTAATTTTACAGCAAAATTAAAACACTTTCATTAACTTTTAATAACTTCACAAATAGTGATGGCATGTTTTCCAACAAAATTTAAAATAGGCCTTAAGAAAGAAATTGACTTCGGCAGCATATCCATGCCTATATGTAACACATTTCATTTTAGCACTAAATTCCAATATGGCTTTTTCTTCTTATATAAGTTATATAAATTTGGTGGATTATGGGTAGTATGGGTTTGACCAATATACATATATTGATATATCAAATTTAATATCATTTTTGAACTCTGAAATTTTTTTAAAAAAAATATGTGGGTCCTGATCTACAGTATTTTATATATATATATATATATATATATATATAGCGTCGGGCGGGGTGACCAGGCCCGCTCTTTAGGAGGGGGTGATTCGTCCACTCTAATAAAATAAAATAATAAAAAAAAAAAAATTTTTTTCGCTTAATTTTATAGCCACGCGGTAGTACTACAAGTTTTACTTAGATCATCTTTAAATTCTAGAAACGTTTTTTATACTTTTTAAAAAAATGTTAGAAATTAGGGTACAAAATTTCCCTCTAGAACTTCAACATTTTGAAATGTGTTTTTTTTTTTAACTTCGTTATAAAATGAAAATTGTGCGCATCGATTTTTAATTATTTTTTCAGTTGATACACTCGATTATGTTAGCTTTAAACTGGCTAAATAAATTTTGATCCAAGCAGTATTAGTGGCAAAAAAACGGGGCCTAACTTGGTCCGATTCACCCCGCCGTAAAAATTGATGGAGGGTGGCTCGGACCACCATTGTTTTCGTATTTTTAACGTATTATTATTGACATTTTTATTACGTATAATTAAATTTAAATGTAATAAAAAATTACTTAATATAAGTGAAAATGTTTTTAAAAAATGAAATTTTTAATAAAAAAAAACGAGTTCAAGAAAAGTGTCAAAATTTTTGGGCGAAGAGGGGTGAATCGGACTATTTATATTCGTATTTTTATTTATCAATATTGACATTTTTATTACTTATTACGAATTTTAATATGATAATAATATATTATATTAAGTAAAAATAAATATAAAATTGAAAATTATACTGTAACAGACGAATTTAAACAGATGTCGAGTCACCCCATGGTGGTCGCTTCACCCCACGGTCGGGCTGACCTCGGCGTTTTCAAACTTTAAAATAAACTTTTTATTATTAGAATTAACATTATTATTTTTTTGTGTGCTTATTGCCTACTATAGGGCCGTGATTTACCAAAAAAAAAAATTTCCAAAAATGCATTAGGGGAGAGTCGGGAGACGAAGGTTATACCTAAAGTGGTCCGCTTCACCCCGCCCGACGCTAATATATATATATATATTATATATAATATACTATGATATATATATATTATATACTACATCAGTAAAAAAATGTAAATATTTCATTTAATCTGCTATAATCCGTCTATCACTATTACAATCTTAACAATCTAGTCTCACTCTCACTCAAAACGCTCCTGTGGCACATTCCAAAAATTAACCCTATTACTGAAAATGAATGCTTTCTTTATGCTTTCATACTGTGCCCCCAGGTCCTTCCATGAAAATTTATTAGTCTCTGTATTATCAATAGATGTAAATATTTTATAGGCTTGTATCATGTTCCCCCTAATTGCCTTTCTACAGAAAACTTCCTAACTCGCTGCTATTCATAGCTATCTTTTATTTGCTTTTACATATAACAATTTTATTTAGTGAAAGTTTTTGTTTCACTTGAAATTACAAGTTTAAGTCTCTGTATTATAAACTATCTGTGATTCCACTATTTAGGTTTAAGTTCGATGCACAATAATCTTACGTGTTCAAGTTTTTATTCCGAAGAACAACAGCAACTAACAGTTCAGCAGAGAAACTGCATTTAAAACATTATTTAAAATTATATTTATATTAAATTTAATAATATGATCCCTTTTTAAACTGATAAGAATATGGATCTAAAGTCTAAAGAATTACCACAGATGAATTACGTACTTTCATGATTGGAAACACAGTCATCATTGGACCAGACTATGTTCACGTTCAAGGCTTAAGGTGCCAACTTATATATAAAAAAGTCTCTAAAGATATAATTAAAATTATAGTGCATCAATTCAATGTTATATTTTAGTATCAGTCTGTTGCGTGTGTGTGTGTGTGTGTGTGTGTAGTGTGTGTTTGTGTGTGGTGTGTGTGTGTGCGTGTGTGTATGTGTGTGTGGTGTGTGTGTGTGTTGTGTGTGTTGTGTTGTGTGTGTGTGGTGTGTGTGTGTGGTGTGTGTGATGTGTGTGTGTGGTGTGTGTGTGTGTGTGTGGTGTGTGTGTGTGTGTGTGTGTGTGTGTGTGTGTGTGTGGGTGTGTGTGTGGTGTGTGTGTGTGTGTGTGTGTGTGTGTGGTGTGTGTGGTGTGTTTTTGTGTGTAAAAAGTTTCGCTCATAAATTTAATTTATTTTTTTTTTTTTTTTTTGCTTTTTTTTTTTTTTTTTTAGCTTTTTTTTTTTTTTTTTTTTTTTCTTTTTTTTTTGCCCTCTCAAGGAGGGGGCGGAAAATAAACATTGAAAGATATTAGTGAATCCCCAGTCTAACGCAAATCATGTGAGCGCAGACGTGGGCTTTAAAAGAGAGGAAGATTAAATATAGTTTTCGAAAAACAGAAGGCAGGCGTTCCCACAGAACAGAAGTACCTTGAAGAAAGAGCACGACCAACGAACAAGTCTGGGGCTCGCAATACTCACGCAGAATTCGTGCGAGAGCAAAGGCACTCTTTGTGCGTATGAGGGCGACGCAAGGGTTGTGGATGCGAGAGGTCAACATCCCTGAAGCAATCTGCCGCTGTAGTCTATAGAAAAGAGAAAAACGTTACGCGGTCACAGAGATAGAGGGTCAAGAGAGTTTTAAGAAAGTAGGTGACAGTTTATTAGTGTCTTTAGATTTATAGACTCACCACTATCCAACTAGAATGGCAGAGCCGGACCCCCTCTCCTTTTTTTTTCTTCCCCCAATCTCCTCATTCTTTTTGCTAACGTTGGGCCTCAAAGAAGCTGGAAAATTCTGTTCAAAGGTTCGGGAATCTTTTTTTCCTTTGCACAGGTTACTCCAGTTTATATAAGGGCTACATTCGAAACTTGTATGTGTGATGTAATAGATATAGAGGTACTCAAATGTGAGAACAGTACTCCATACAAGTTCGAATAAGGCCCTTATATAACTGGAGTAGCTGTGCAAAGGAAAAAAATTCCGCACCTGAACAGAAATTTCCCAGCTTCTTTGAGCCCACCTTAGCAACCATTGAAATTTGAGTTTCCCAGATAATTTGTTGTTTATGTTAAGATCAACAATGTTTATGTTATTCACAGGCGAGACGTTATTAGAGCTGTCGAAGGAAATAGGAAAATGGGAGGTGTTTTTGAGAGGAGATGTAGAGAAGTTGAGTTTTTAAAGAGTTGAATTTTAACAAGGTTGCGGTGACGCCCACGGGAAATCCCATCTGATCGCAAAAATAGACTTCGGAAAGCTGTAGAGAGAGGCACTCTATAAGCAAAAGAGGGAGCAGATTTGAAAATGAGTGAAGAATGGAGAGTTGAGTCATGGGCATAAAAGAGTGAACAGAGTTGAAGTACAGCTGAGGAGATCGTTGATGAAAAGTAGTAATAAAGTTGGACGGGTGAGGCGGTGACAGATGTGTGTGAACGTGGGTGAGGCGATGGTAAATAGACGAAGGCCGGTATTAGATAGTGCGAAAAAGAAGCATACGTGGTGTAAGACGCGAGGAGAAGTAGGGTGAGGTAATGGTGTGCAATACGACAGACCTTGCGGAACACGCAGTTAACAGGAAAGGAAGGAAGAGGAACGCTCCATCTACGAGTGCTGATATGGAGCGATCGGAGAGAAAACTAGACAAGACGTAAGAAAAAGAGAAGTAGGAACCCAAATGAAGGAGCTTAGAGAGCGTGCTCGTGCAACCCGGTCAAAGCCTTTGGATTATGTCAAAGCGCCACCACGCAAGACTCCCCATAATCCCTATGGGCAGAAGACCATAAATCAGTTAGATAGAAAGAGTATTTCACCAGTTGACCTCGAACGACGAAAGCCATTCTGAGATCTGAAAGAAGGGAATGAGACTCAGATAGAGAATCCAGGAAATGAGAGTTGAGAAGAGTTTTCAAAGATTTTAGATAAAATACAAGTGAGAGGCTATAGGGCGATAGTTTGAAAAAGATCAGAGCTGCTACCTTTTTTTTCGGGATCGGTTGAACATATAGGCGCGCTTCAGCACTGAGGAAAAGTATTAGAATTAAGACATAGAGAGTAGTGTTGAACGAGGACAGGCGTCAACTCGAGCACACTCCTCAAACACGGGGAGAAATGCCATCCGGGCCACTAGCCTTCTGGCGTTTATAGAACTCAGGATCCCATGCACACGATCATGTGTAATTACAGGTAAAGACATGGGAAACCTGAAAGGAGTAGGAGGAGGGATGCAGAATCGTCCAGGGTAGAATAAGATGAAAAAAGAGGCGAAGAGATTGGCCTTTTCAGAAGGAGAGTTAGCAACAGAACCGTCAGAGCGAATAAGGGAAGGAAAGGCTATAAAAACTATTATATACTTCTACATATATCTCTTCTATTTTGCTCATTTTAGTATTTTATTTTAGGATATAAAAACTATTAGCTATATACAGTATCTTTTATTTATTATTTAGCGGAATTTATATTTTTTGTCTACATGTGATATTCATTTTCACTAAATTTCACTAAAAAATTACAATAAGGTCTTACCACAACTGTGGGCTCACTTCAAATTCAATAGCGGTACTAATTTGTTGTGTTGTGAAATCAAAAATTTAATAATCAAAAATGTAAAAGGGTGTAGAGGTAAATTGTCTTATTTCTTCATTTCTTTTCAAATATTTTTACTATCAACCTATCTCTATTCTATTTACCTTCAACTCACTTATCAATTTACCCTAACTAAGATTTTTAAGTGCTAGGTTACAAAAGCCACAAGGCTGAGTTATCTAAGGGCTATCAAGATCTTATTCAAAGAGCAAAAATTCTTTGAAAACAACAAATTCAGGTAAGGCTAATGTAGATACACAATTGTACTTATAAGATCCAATTTTTATCTTTTAATCTTTCAAAGAATTTTTGGAATTAATTTTGGATGTTTAGAAGTAACAGTCCAATTGTGTAATCTATATTGGTCAAAAAGAACGTGAAAATCTGTTCCATTAGGGGAGCAGTAGCAGAAACACAAGATAATGATAGTAGTAGGGAGAAAGATTCTTAGCCACAGAACATCAAAGTTAGGAGATTCAGATTCGAGACGTGTTACAGGAGTGTTTATGTTTATAGGCACAGACTCCACGCACTTAGTCGGAAAATATAGAAAAAAGTTATAGTTAGAGATATTTAGTTTATTTGAAAATGAATCCGCCTGCCAGCTGGGTCTCAGAGCAGTAATAAAAATGTTCTAGGTTGGAGGAAGTTAGAGAGGTGATATTCCACAGATTCATGGATTAGCAGCGAAGGCCAACGCACGTTGGCAAAGTCAATAGAAAACCCCCGCCTAAGTTTGAATGGTCGACCCAACCAGTCATCTAACGAGTAATAAACTGATATGTGAGAGTTACACATTAAAACGTTGAAATGCTTTATTATATAAAATATAATAAATATATGGCTTCGTACGTAGCAAAAGTTTATCTTCATTATCACAAATATTTTTATTATTTATCTTAGTTAAATATTTTTTGAAGGAAAATGCCAAATATTTTTTATAAAAATTATTTAATTACGTATGTTCAAAAATGCCATGAAGAGAAATATATATATATATATGAGCTGACTGCGGTCGAGATCGGACGCACTGAAAAGAGAGTGGAAAAAGAAAAGAGAAGATTTAGAAGAAAGCAATTAGAAAAGAAGACCAAGAAACACAAGAGCCTGGCAAACGCGGGCTCGAAGTTGAGTGTTGGGAGGAAGATGGCTTCTGAGGTGAACATTTGATTAATGAGCGCAAAACTTTTTAGAAAAGGAATTAATAATACGAAATTTTATAAAATTTAAAACAAAAATTAAAATCTATTTTAATCAACGGAGGGAGAAGCAAAATTTAATTCTTGGTTCTTTTAATATAAGTTAAGTAAAATAAATGGACCAACAATATTTAGGATTTAGTTGTTTAATATAAGAAGAATGGACATTCGACGGAGTCGGCTCGTATAAGTCAAGAAGGAATTATCAAGCACCAAAATAGCGTCCGGTAGCTCAACGGGAGAGCACTCGCCCAACTAAGCGAGGGACCCAGGTTCGTCACTGGTCGGTGGTGTGAGTTGTGAGCTATTCTCTTCTTGGCTCCGTCTTGCTCAGACAAAAAAGTTGAGCAACACCCCCTCCTAGATTAGGGCTCTGCCCGTGAGCGTTGGTGTTAACTGTAAATAAAAAAATTTAAAAAAAATAAATTAAAAAGGAATTTAGAAATGTGTTAATTATAAACCAATCACCCCGTTTCTTACATATTCCTCCTCCCCACCCTCCTACACTCAGTTTATTCCAAATATTGCATTTCTTCTTAAAATGGAGATTTTGTTCTCTAATTAGAAATATTTATTCCTGTACTAAACCTTCCTATTTTGCTAAGAACTATTTTCGATGGATAGGGATTTTAAAAACGTTACAAAATTAAGAATATTTCTTATCCCTCTGTATTTTACACTATGGTTTAGAGACTTTCTTGGCTTTGAAAATATATTTTTTGTTAGGCAACAACGAAAGTTTGTTTTGAAAAAATAAAACGAAGCACTTGAATAAAAAGAGTCAATCGGGTTAACTGTGCAATGATATAGCTGCGAGCTTTTATGTAGCATTATGCTATTAAACTATATATTAAACTTCGTATTTCGTAAAGATCCAGATTCCGTAAAGTATTTCATTAAGTATTAACATTAGTTCTAGTTAGGCCAAAGTATTAATTGCCTTATTATTGATAGAGGAATTGTTCTGAGAAAACTTGAGTTGAGATATCTATTCCAAGCTGGTCCTAACTCTTTATATTCTGATTTAGCAGGATTAGTTGTTAGGTATATTCTATCTATTCTGTTTAATTTTAACACACCTATTGCCATCAAATCCTTATACCTTACTTTAAGTTTTAGAACAGTACTCAATGGACGGCATTCTATATGTAGGCCAAAGCTAGGAACTAGCAACTACCTTTATTTTACTAAAATTAAGCCTTCAAAAAAAAAAAAAAAAAAAAAAGGTATCCCCCAAAGTTAAAATTCTTGGAAATAAGTGTTTAAAAGTTATATTTGTTTTTTGTTGAGATTTATATTTTATTAGGCTAGACATCCTCATGTTTGGATAGAGCAGTTCACTCAACTGCTGTTATTGCACATTAGAAATATTCTGACTAGAATATTTCTTTTAACTTTCCAAGAATTTTAAAGAGGACGTCTATCTTAATTATTCTTATTAGCTTATGCTATTTGAATTTATTACTCACCTATTGCTTATTGAATTTCCTTGATACTTGGGTACGTTGCCTAGACTTTGAATAAAATTATAGCGTAGTTGCCTTTTGAGAAATATTAAATTCACTTAGTCATTGTTTTATATTATCACTATGGCTGAAATGGAAGAATGCCAGTTACTTAATAATCTTCACATTGTAGAACGAGACGATTTAAAAAGAAGGATGGAGGCAATTATAGCCAGATTAAAAACTAGCGGTAGTCCCTCTTTTATTAAAGATAAATTATCTGAATTAAAAGGTTATTTAAAGTCTTTGGATAAGGCAGATAAAAGTATTTTGTCAAATATACTTAAATTTAAAAGTCTTAATGAATTTTATATAAGTGAGCGTAACAGTATGTTTGATTATAAATTAGATTTAGAGGAACAGATTGCCACTTTATCTGACAACTTGACAAAGCCTAATACCCCTTCTATTGCTAGTGAAGACTCTGAACCACCCTTTTCAAACTCTACTGTAGGCCCTAATTCTAATGTATCTGATAGAACTGTGTCTAGTTTGAAACCTAGGAGCGCAAAAGAGCCCCTTATTCAGATAGGGAAGTTTGAAGGTGATGAATCAGATAAGTTAGCATTTTCCCGCTTCTTAGCTAAATTTAAAACTGTAATTAGAGGCAATCCTGTTTACCTATACAAATGAGGAGAAACTTATACATTTGATTAGAAATCTGGGGTGTGGCCTATGAAATGATTAAACATTTGAGTCCTGAAGGCTCTAATTTCGCCATTGCTTTAGATATTTTAAAAAAAGAATTTCTAGAAAGAGATTTCATAGTTGAAAAAATAATTGTTAGTCTATTAGACATTTCCCCTCCCCCAGAAGATAATTTATCTGATGTAAAGTCATTCATTAATGAGGTCAAGGCTTTAGCTTATGACCTTAAGTCTTACGGATTAGATTTCCTTGCTCCTGATACTGCAGGTTTTAAAATGATTAGTTCGCTCGTAGTTAATAAATTACCTCCAAGGTTTATCAATTTATTAATCGATAAAACTCTAACAAATTACCCAAGTATAATTGACGTGTTTGAGAATTCGTCTACTTTAATGAAACGCTTGGAGCTGATGCAGAGGTCACAGCCTAAGCATGAAAGTAATAACTTTAGGAATAATAAATTTGGCAGACACAAGAATAATTATCCTATTAAAAATTCTAATAGCCTCGATAGTTATAAATATAATAAATTTAACAATAATAAGCATGCTAATAGTGGTCAAAACAATGGCCAGTGGTTCTGAAGGTACCCTTGAAAACTTTAAGACTACTCAAAAGTCTGCCAAATCATATGTTCCTTTTAGAAGCAAGGCTTCTAATTCAGCTTTCCCGTGTAAATTTTTCATGGCAGGTCACTTAACATGAATAAATGTCCGTCTTACACAGACATTGAATCTAGGCTAGAACGCTGTGACCAGCTGCATATTTGTAAGTTTTGCTTGAGTACCAAGCATGCTACAGAAGAATGCCCGGGTAATCAAGGGGGCTTTTTAGATTATGCTTGCATATATTGTAAACTTTTTACTCATATTTCTGCCTTATGTAAAAAGGGGCATTCAAATAATCCTAGCAGTCAAACTATGTCCTATCTTTGCATTAATTTTAATAATGGTGAACAAAACTATCTCCTCCCATTTATAGAAATCACTTTGTACCAAGGGGGTAAGCAATGCCCTTTGCTAGCTCTTTTAGGCTCTGGGTTGGAACGAAGTTATGTTAGTTCTAAGATTGCAGGGCAGCTATTAGACTTAAAAACTTTGTATAGTGTTAGTTATGACATACATAGTTTTATTTCATCGAAAGAAAAACTTTCTTTCTTAGCTCTTTTGTTATTGATTTGCCTGGTAGAAACCAGTTTCCATTTGCTTTGCTCATTGATGAGTCCTTTGATATTAAGTTTGAAATATCTGGTTTAAAAATGGCTTTAGAGAATATAAATAAACTTGGGTACAGTGTAAGTTCAATGAATGATGGTCATGGTTGTGAGGACTTTGCAGAATTGCATGCTTTAATTGGTATAGATTTGTTACAATATTTGCCACCTTTTTCATTTGAAAGATGTACGAATGGAGCCTGCTTTAAGATGGGTCAGCATATTGTACCATTTGGTTATATTAAAAATTTTCTATACCCTGACCAAATTGATAAACTGAATGTGCCTTCTAATAGAATTGGAGGCCCTTCGTGTCTCGAAAATCTTGCCCATTCCTCTCTTGTTAATCAGGTTTTAAGTCCTTCTGCCTCATACTTTAATCCATTAACGAGTATTTTTGAGGACAGTGTAGTAGAACATGGTCTTGACAATATATTTACTCTTGAAAGCTTGGTATTTTAGATGTTAACGAAAATATGGCTAAAGCCGATATTTTGCAAGTTTCTGAATTTAACAAAAACATAGTTTTTAAAGATAGTCACTACTATATGAAACTTCCCTGGAAGGAAACTATTGACCTGGTTCCTTCTAATCATGTGGTTGCCCGTAAAGTCCTTGACAAAGTTGTCTCTAACTTGCATTATAAAAATTTGTTTGATGATTATGGCAAAGTTTTTAGCCAACAGTTGGCTGATGGTATTATTGAGAAGGTGGATATAAACCCTTCAGAATATGCAAAATTTATTTTCATTCCCCATCGGCCTGTCCTATAAACCAACCTTAAATTGCCTTCTTTGAATGAAGCTGCCTACCCAGGCGTTGACCTAATGTCCTCACTCCTAGAATTAATACTGAAATTTAGATGTGATAAATATGTCATCCTTGCTGATATTAAACAGGCCTTTCTTGCTATTAAATTGCTTACTGAAGAGGATAAAAATAGATTTTGTTTTTTCTGGGTAGAAAATGGCAAAATTGTTACCTAACGTTACACCACCTTGGTGTTTGGCTTTGTTAGCAGCCCTTTTATTCTCCATTTTGTCATGAAATGAGCACCATTCCTCTAAATTTCCAGATGATGAATGATCTAGACTGCTAGCAAGCAACTTTTATGTAGATAATTTCCTTTATAGTTGCAATAATCATTTAGAATTAGAGTACATTTATAAAGAAGTATGTATGAGAATGGATGAAATTTCCTTTAAACTTAGAAGTTGGAATTCTAACTTGCAAAGTTAATTCTATGTTGAAGCGGATGGCATGCATTTGCTGTGACATGCTTGCCCAGCAAGAAGAAAGTTTGTTTGATTTAGATATCATTTGGGAAATGATAGCCTAAAGCGTCTGCGAAAGTTTGATCTAATATAGAGGGCTAGGATGTGAGTAAAAGGCAAAATCTTGTCGCCAATTGTATTCTTATTCCTTGAACTCTTGGGATTAATCTTGCCTTATAGATTCATTTTTGTATGTTTAAGAATATTGAGTTAGGCGGACAATTATGGCGGGTTGGAGCCTAAAGTAGATTGGATACGGGGTGTCTAAGATCTAAACATTATAATGAGTGGAGAAAGGTGTTGCTGTCTTCACATTAATAAGGCTTTCTGAAACTTATCTGTTAGGAGAATGGCATTTATCAATCGACATAGGTTTATTGGTTTGCATTATTTTGTGATAGCATGCAAATATTACTTCTTGATGGATTTATGTGTGATGCATGTTGTGATAATATTTATTTCTGATTGTCCCTTTCTCAAAAGGTTAAAATGGCGCCTTTGAAGATTGAGCATTCCCTAGATTGAACCCAGTCTGACGCGATCTGTGACCAGGGTCACTAAAAAACTTTCCTATGGTTACAGAAATGTCGATTCCTTGAAAAGATAAATAATTAAAAAATTTTTAAAAATATTAGTAGTAAGACTATGCAGCAGGTGTGGCTACTGGCTTTTAACAAATAACCCTTCAAATGTAAGTAAACTGGTTAATCAAAAAAGAGTCTTTAAAGCATATTTGAACTTGCAAAAAGGAAAATTATATTTCCGAATTTTAAGTTGCCAAGTATATCTTTAAAGGTATATCTGATTGCCAACATGCAAATCCTTTCTGATGATAGTGACAAAGGTGTATCTTTTTTAAAAAATTCTGATATTAAACACATTTCCCTGGGTGAATGGACCTCCATTCTTGTCTAATGATTTTGAAAAATGGCCTACACATGAGCTGTTGAGCATTCCCCTGAGTGTAAACTTAAATCCTTTGTACACTGTACTGTGGCTAATGCTGTTGATGATGCCTTAGACATTGAAAGGTTTTCGCAGTTTGATAAGTTGATTAAGATAACTACTTATGTGTTTAAATTTAGGTATATTAAAGTGGTGGAAGCTGATCCTGCCAAGTGTGCTGTACTTTACTGGATTAGGCTTAGGCAACTTGAATGTTTTGGAAAAGAAATTAGCTTCCTCAAAATTAAAGATAATTCTCAGCCTATTCCCTCTCTTGTTAAAAACTAATCTATTTTTGACGATGATGAAACTTCTCCACTCCCATGGGAGGATTTCTAAGTCCTTTCTTTTAGTTTTTTGATATTGTAATCCTATTTTATTGGGCAAAGGCCACCATTATAATGACTGAAAAAATTAGCATATAAATAAAGTAATTGTGCATCTATATAAGTATTACCTTGAGTTTGTTGTATTTTTTCAAAGATTTTGCTCTTTGAGAAGTTCTTGTAGCCCTAAGATAACTCAGCCTAGTGGCTGTAGTAAATTTTAACACTATCATTAAACTTAGTAGGGTAAATTTATATTAGTTGAAGGCAAAGAGAATAGAGATAGTGAAGAGTAAAAATTTTGAAAAGAAATGAAGAAATTAGAAAATTTACCTTCATAAGACGCTTAACATTTTTTATTTTTTAATTTGAATAAACACGACAGGTATTGAATCAGTAATGAATGAAGTAATTATAGTGATTTTTGGCGTTTAGTGAATTCTGTACAATTAATATCCAGGGTTGGGGATTTTTTTGATTTTTTTAGAAATTTTTTTAAGATTTTGATTTTTAGTTGATTTTTATTTTTTGAATTTTTTTTAGGAGAAGTGACGTCACCGATATATATATATATACTATATATAAATTATAGTATATATATATTATTATATATATTATATAATATATATATATATATATATAAATATATATATATATATATGATATATATATATATTATATTACTTATATATTAATATTATATATAATATAATAATATATATATTATATATAATAAGTAAGTACAGTATAGAAGACCAGAATCAATCTAGAGGTCCCAATTCAAGCCATAAAAATTAGGATTAAGGAATAATTTTTAAATAATAGGACTAATTATAATTAAGAATACTAATTTAATTAAGCAAGCCGCAATGGTCTACTAAAGCTGTTCCAGTCAACCAACAATAATTAATAATTAAGTAATAAAAATAATTAAAAAGCCGCCATTGGCACTTCTACGAATGTCCTAGTCAAGCTCCATATAATTATATAAAATAGACGAATAATAATTCAGAAGGCGCATGGGCCTATCTAGACTGTCCAGTCAACCCATAATAAAATAAGTAATTAAAATAATAATAAGAATATGGATGAACCCCTCTAGAATGTCCCACTGTCACCATAATATATAAAAAATAATTAAAACATAATAATAATAATTAAAGAATAATTATTCTTAATTATTAATTATTATGGGTTGACTGGAAAAACAGTCTAGATAGGCCATGCTGCTTCTGAATTATTATTCTTTTTTTTATTTATTATGAGATGACAAAGAGAGTATTGATAGGTACAATGCGATTCTTATTTTATTTTCTTAATTACTAAAAATCCAAGTAGTCTGGGACATTCAGCTTTATCTCCAGTATTACTTCTATATCTAAACACTATTCATTAATTACATTAATTATTATTAAAAATTATTCTAATTCTTAATTTTTATGGGTTGACTGGGACATTCTAGAGGCGCCAATGCGGTTTCTCAATTATTAATTTTTCAGTCTCTCACTAGCTGTCAGGTAGGAAGGCGTTAGTTGATCTTGCGCGCTCCCGGTTTACGCGTTTATTAGCTTTTTGAACACTTAACTTGTGTGTAATTTTTTAATTATTAATTGTTAAATGGTAATTGGTATTATCAACAGCAACTTCTGTTGTGAAGCATTATTCTTATTTATTATTTTTATGGTTTGACTGGGACATCTAGAGGGGCCAATCTGCTTCTTAATTATTATTTATTGGTTGATCTGGGACAGTCTAAAAATGGACATGCGGGGCTTCTTGGTATTATTCTTTATTTATTATGGTTGACTTGGACATTTAGAGGGGTCAATGCAAGCTTTCCTAATTATTAATTCTGAATAAATTAAGAAGCGCATTAACCTTCTAAATGTCCAGTCAACCATAATAAATAAGATAATACAAGAGCAGTATGTCTGTTTTAGACTATCGTCACCTAATAAAAATTTAATAATTAAGAAGCCACATTGGCCCTCTAGAATGTCCAGTCAACCATGAATAATAATAACTAAGTAGATATGATTTACTTAGAAGCAAGCATGAAGCTTTAATCTAGAGCGTCCGATCAACCAATAATAATATATATAAGTATATATAATAATTAATTAGAATAATAATATAAGAAACTGCATTGACGGCTCTAATATGTCCCAGTTTAACTCATAATAAATAAGATATAATACCTTAATGAAGCCGTGAGAGTGTGACTGTGGTGTTACGAAACTGTACCCAAGTACAAGGAGTGGCCATAATATATATTATAAGTCTCAATTAAGCGCATTGGCCCCTCTGTAATGTCCCAGTCAATAATAATAATATTAAATAATATAGAGTAAGGAATAATACTTAAAAAGCCGCATGGGGCTATCTAGACTGTCCCATCAATCAACTAATAATTTAAAAATAATAATGTAAGAAGCGATTGACCGTCTAGAGAATGTCCCAGTCACTCATAATATAGTAGAATAATAACTTGAGAAGGAGCCCATGTGTCCTCTTTTTGGACTGTCAGTCACATAATAAATAATAATATTAAGACGCCACTGCATTGGCCCCCTCATGAATGTCCAGTCACCCATAATAAATAATAAATAAGAATAATATTTAAGATGCCGCATGGGCCTATCTAGAACATCTTCATGCTATTCTATCCTCAAAGCCAAAATCTACCTCGCTCCGGTTGGCTTTAGCGTTGGCGACCGGCATCTTCAGCATATTCTATGATCTTTTTTTTAAATAAGGGTGGCTAAATATGTAGATCCAATAGTCAGAATACTCGGCCTATAATATTATTATATTAAGCGACAATATAACAAATAACAATATATATAATAAAAGTCTGATCTGGCATTGATTTTCAAATTTTTACACCTAGCCTAGCTTCTGGGTTCAAAATCTTCATGAAACAATGAAACAGAGCACACTAAGAATGTTACTGACTTACGGGTTACAATGCCAATAGTTTTTGCTGAAAATTGCAAAAGAAAAGAAAAAATATGTTAAAATATATTTAAAATATATGAGTTTTCATTTTAATTTTTTAATTTCTATTGAAAGTTAATCACTTAAATATACAAAAAAATAAAAAAATAATAAAAAAATCAAATAAAATTAAAAAAATCAAGTAAAAATATCAATTGATTTTTTCCGTGTCGGCTCGAGCCCTTACGAAAAAATAAAAAAAAATTTATACGCTGTTTTCCAAATATGTTATTAGCCAGGGCGATTCCAATGGGCCAACTGGCATGGCCCGCCCGCGCTTAGGGCTGAACTTGTTTTTTAGCAGTTTTTTAAAAATATTTTCAAAATTTCAAATCTGCTCATTTTCTGGGTTTTTGTGATCAAGAGATAATTATATAATATATAATTATGATATATATATATTTTCTTAATTAGTATAATATATATATAATATATATATTATATATATATAATATAAATATATATATATATATATATATACTATCTATAAAGTAAAAAATGAAAGCTGAAACTCGTTTTAGCACAAAATCAAGTCGAACGTGTAAGTAAACAAGTAAAACGTTCAAATCGTTATATTTCGCTTAAAACTCGTTCGAGTTGTGTTTCAGAATTATGTGGCAAGAAATTTTTTATAATGTTTTATATATATATATAATATATAATATATAATATATATATATATATACTATATATATAATATATTATATATATAATATATATATATATATATATATATAGTATAATTTATATATAATATATATATATATATATATTATATATATAATATATCTATATATATATACAAATATCTATTATAAAAATGATACTATTTATTGGTATTTGATTTATAGTATTCAACATTTTTATATATATATATATGATATATTACTTATATATAATATATATAAAATATATACTATATATATATATATATAATATATATATAAGATATATATATATATAATTTTATAATTTTATTAAAAGTATAATAAAAAAAATATTATAAAGATTATATATATATATATATAATATATTATATGATATATATATATATATATATACGTAATAGTATATAATAATA
Source organism: Trachelipus rathkii (assembly GCA_015478945.1). Classification (NCBI taxonomy): domain Eukaryota; kingdom Metazoa; phylum Arthropoda; class Malacostraca; order Isopoda; family Trachelipodidae; genus Trachelipus; species Trachelipus rathkii. The sequence continues at coordinate 28,597 of JABUQX010051871.1, forward strand.
TAAATATCAATATATATATAGCTATATATATAAATTATATTATATATAATTATTTACTATAGAAATATAAGACATATTATATATATATATATATATATATTATACTATATATATATATATATATAGTATATATATATATATATATAATATATATAATTTAATATATAATATATATATATATATTAATATATATAATATAATATATATATATTATATATATTATATACTATATATATATATATATACTATAATTTTATATATATATATATATATATATATTATATATATATATTAATACTATTATGATATATATTATAATAATATATATATATATTATATATATATATATATATATATTTATATAGTATAATATAAATATATTATATATTATATATAATATATATTTATAATATATATAATATAATATATATATATATATATATATACTAATATATATATATATATATATAAATATATATATATATAATATATATATATATATATATATATATATATATATTATATATTATATATATATATATCATATATACTATATTTGTAGTATATAATTATATAATATAGTATTATATATATATATACTTATTAATTATATATATATATATATATACTATATATATATATAGTATATAAAATATATTGTATATATATAAATATAAAAATTTATATAATTATATATATAAATAATATATATATTTGTTTATATATATATATATATATATATATACTATATATATATAGTTATATTAATAGTGTACACTTATAAAAATTATATATCTATATAATATATTATTATTATATATATATTATATAATATATATACTAATATATTATATATATATATAAATATGTTATATATATATATATATATAATATTATATATATAATATAGTTATATATACTATATACCATATATTTATATATATATAATATATACTATATATATATTATATATATATAATAATATATATATAGTATAGTTATATATATATATATATATAAGTATTATATATATATATATATATAATATTATATATATATATATATATATAATATTATTTATATATAATAAAAATTATTTATGAAACTTTCTTGCATTTCTTTGAGAACGCATTCAAGAGTTCTGCGAATAAAAGCGTCTTGCGGATCGTTCCTTCCCAATGGCAATACTAGTGTTATACTATTTTCAGTTATTTTTAAAATTTTTGTCTATTTGGGTGAATATTGATTAATATTCGTTTCGAATTACAGAATTCAAAACGTTATAGGCATCATTTCAGAGATAGATTGGCGTGCAAGAGATGTGATAATCGTAGAAGTACACTAATGGAGGCAAAAGGCGAAAAATAAAGCGAAAAAGAGAAAGGCTGACTGAAGGATATGAGCATCGGTAACTCGCAAGTATAACTATTTAGATATCTTCTGTGACAAGCTACAGCCGACTCACATGCTGAGGGAACTACTGAGTGTCAGTATTGGCAGTTACGCTTCGGATGTAAACTACTCCTATAATTTCTAGTACTAGTACTAAATAGTCATGACTCTACAAATGACGAAGACCGCTACAACTGATGGCATTATCACTGATGATTCGTTCATATTTTATTGACAAAAATATTGAACAAAGTGGATCTCAGACACTCAGTTTTTCAAAAAATCAGTAAAGCTTTTATGAGGATGTAAGATCTCGGTTAAAGTTTGAATCAGTGGAGTTTTTTCGACGCTTACGATGGTGAGACCATTAAAGCGGAGTGTGGCTATTGTTTTTTCAGAATCGGTTCTGGGTAAAGTGTACTGCTGCTGTGTGCAAATTAATTTAATACCAGTGACAGCTACTTCACTCTAGGATTTATATGACTGGAAACATGCTAACTGTATCTTGGAACATGAGAATAGTGTGATGCCCATCGAAATAGTGTTATCCAATCTACATTATTGAGCCCGAAAACTCAGTCCATATTGATCACAGCTGCACACTCCAGGTTGAAAAAGAATGTGAATAGCTGGAAAAATGTTTACTAGAGTTGTTTTGCTTCTTGAAATTTTTTGCCAACGTGGACTTCCTTTATTAGGATGAAAAGAAATAAGTCGGCTCTCTCAATAAATTTCCTTGATGTATTGAGCCTTTTGCAGAGTTCGATCCATTTTTTAGCAGGTCATGGTTGATGTCTCGCTTCAGAAATGCTGATAAAGGGTAATGTTTCATACTGTCTTCTACAACTATGGCTATGAATTGCCAGCATGCAAGTTGTGGGCTGGGAGGTTTTTGCCTACTATTGTGTCAGAAGGTGAAAATTGCAAAATACTATAGTATTAGAGTAGATTCGACACCAGATATCTCTCACTGTGGTCAATTAACTTTTATTTTGCGCTATGTAAAAAGCATAGCGGTAAATTCCATTGAACGTTTTTTGTACAGTTCATTAAGAACACTTTATCTGGTGCATGACTAGTGCCATCACTGACTGATGTTATTTTTAGAAATTTTAAAAGTAAAAGCACGATCCAATAGTCTGACTGCGAGGTCACAAGCTCATTCGACAATCAGTAACATGGGAGGAAAAATAGCTCTGTGTTCAAGCTAGAATCCAAAGAAGAAAACCCAAGCAGCTGAATTTGTTTCCTTGGTTACTGCACCTCCTTGAATCTAGTGTGTTCATATGCTGCAGAATGCTGTTTAGATGCTGTTTCCATTTTTTGGATTTCTTCAGGCTTGTACCAAACTTTTTTCTTCATCTAACAGAAGTTGGGGTATACTGGTATCAACGTAATTAGGGAACTGATTGTGAAGTCTCTGTCACGTTGTACACGATGGTACTGCTCGAAGTGATTGCAACACGTGCATTGCGCGAAAACTAACGCGTCAGAAATCATTCTCTGCATTTGATGAAGAATACGTGATGATGAGAACAAACAAAGCCAGCAAAATTTAATTTCATTTTTCACTTGCATTAAATGGAAACAATTTGAACAGAACTCCTTTTGCATTCTCTGGGACTGCTATCACTTCATCAGTTAATGGCAGCAAGTACAATCTGCCCCAGGCAACACATATTGAATCCTTGCAACTGCGTTTCTTTGTACGACAGTTTAGTGTCATTCATCGCTTCCAGTAAAAACATCTACCATCGCACTGATATTATATATATATATAATATATATATAATATATATTATATATATTATATATATGATATATATTATATAGTATATATAATATATTATATATATATATATATATAATAAACATATACTACTATAATATATATATATGATAATATCTTATATTACTATATATAATTAATATATATATATATAATATATATATATATTATATATTATATATATATATATAATAATATATAATATTTATATGTTATCGTATATATATAAATATATATATAATATATATTATATAAATAATAATATATATATATATATATATATATATATATATATATAATATTATATATATATATATATAATATTTTTATTATATGATATAATAAATATATATATATAATATATATGATATATATATATATTCTATAATATATATAATATTATATATGTCTTACTATATATAATTACCAGTATATATGTAATATATCTATATATATATAATAATTATATTATCATATATATATATATAGTATTATTATATGTATAAATATATATCTATACTATATATATATATATTATTATATATCTAATTACTATGAATATATATATATATATATTGTGAAAGGATAGGGTGCATGGAATCTATTTTTTATTTTTGGGGTGTCCACTAGAAAAAATCTGGGACCATCTGGTATAGTAAATAGTTCCATATTCATTCGAGCGAAATTGTATTTTTGCTCGCTATTTTTAAATTAATCTTCATAATCCTAGATTTCTCTTCACCTGTCCATCAATAATAATAAACGAATAAAAAGTACAGAAACTGCGTCGAAATCGACGATTTAGAGGCTCACCCAATATGGTGCTTTTTACATTCGCTGAATTCAAATCGAATAAAAAAATTAGAAAATTTACAATCGGTACATTGATTATATCCAATTTCCACATTTACAAGTTTTTCCAGCCGTTAATTTTTCAACAACATTTCATGTGCTTCATTTGTTTGGGGTGAAAAATAACTATCTTAAATTACGAAAGGGAGTGTGCAACATCGATAAGCGAAATGCAACGTCGAATACATTTAGCGAAAACATTCACAAAGGTACATTTCTGTTATAAAAACTTAATCAACAAACTGTTATTAGTAATTTACGAGACTTGTGTCTGCCAAAAAATAATCACAATGTTTTGAGATGAAGCAATATAGCACTTTAATACAATCAAGCCGTATTTTAGGTTTATTTATAATGAGAGTAACGGGTATATATGAAAATATTAAATTAGTTTATACAAAAATTATTTTTAAGTTTTAAAAAAAAATTTTTTTCAATTTTTAAAAAAGTTTTCTTTTTCCTCCTTTTATATAAAATTATTTTTTTAATAACTATAGTTAGTCACAGTTTTATATATATATATACTATATATATATTATATATAATATATGATATATATATATATATTATATATTATTATATATATATATAATATATATGTATATATAATAATATATAGATATATTATATATATATATATCATGACAACTATTCCCCCTTAAAAGGATGTTGACAATTAAAAATGTTACATATCTCTTTCGTTGGACCCAAATTTGTCCATATCTTTATAACTCACGTTTACTAAATCCATATAGAAATAAGGGAAAAAATTAGCCTACATCTTTTAGTTTTCGTTAGTAATTTAATTTTTATACTGTAAATTTTGTTGTTCATTTTTTTTTTATTTATTTTATTAAGGGGCTCGACCGATGGTAGGACAGAGGGGGGGATCGAAAAGTCCCCCCGTCGTTCCCGCTGAGGCCGAAGACCTAGACTTCTTTTGGATCATCATTGGCGATTAAATCTTGGGTATTCTTTAGTTAAAAAAAATAGAAAAAAACTTATTCCAACCTTGACGCTCCGTATGGCCTTGAAATATATCGAAAAAAACGAGTTACATGTCTCGTTCGATTATATTATTCGGTTAACAATCCTTTTAAAGCGAAAGTTCCTAGTATATATATATATATATATATATATATAATTATTGATATATTATATATTAATATATAATATAAATATATATATTATATATATATATATTAATATTATATATATATATATATATATATAAAAGAAGTACTACATTTACTGCCTATTAACATTATTAGGACTATATGCTATTATATGCGATAAAAAGTTCTTTAAATGGGTTGCTGGAAGTGATGAGATAGACGATCTTAAGGAAGAAATTTTCAATATTTTTATTCATCCTGAGAGAATTGAAATTTTTTTCTTTGATTTGGAAGAGGAAATTCCATTTTGTTTTTTAAATAAGATTATGAAATATATATATGTTACATGGAATGATAATATATATATATATTATATTTAACTATCTCTACAATTAAAAGCTAGATTATCACTATCACTTACATACAAATAATACACACAATATATATATATATATATATATATATATATATATATATATATATATATTGTAATATAATATAATATAATATTTTATTATTAAATTTTTTTTTTTTTGCTATAAACTATTTTAGATTACGCTATGATTTGGAGATTTAATTTGGCTTTGGCTAAAAATTGTTGGTTAGGCAACAGCCGAGGCGTGTTTTTGAATATTGAAGCGAGGGTCACTTAGGGCAGAGTACTGAAAGCTTTTGAGCACGCTAAGAGTTAAAATGTAGCTGTGCGCTATAACTATTATTTTATAAAGTCTCCATTTGCCAGAAAATAACTAAGTATATTTATGTTTTATATTTGTAAGTGGATAGGCTTGATAAATCTTACCTTATTAAAAGATAGAGTATACGCTTGTCCAAGCTGAATTGGGCTTAGGATTCTATGATGCCAGCTAAGCCCAACTTCTTGTATTACCGACTTGCAGGGCTGGTTTAGGTTCTATCTATCTCTTGTAATTCCTAAATCTTCTCTTAACTTGTATCGGCCTATCCTTGGTTTAAGTTTGGTACAACCACTCTTACTAGGTAATAGATTATGATAGCCTTAAGCTTTAAACTTTAACTACCGATACCTTAAATAATAAAGCCTTCAATAAAAAGGCACAATCCCAAGTTAATTACTTAGGACATCCGATATTTATCAAGCTATATCATTTAACCTTAGGTGAGTTTGTAATTATAGATTTTACACCTTTTTAAACTTATTTATTAAGCTAGTTTTATATATTGAATCAAGACGTTCAATTTGGAAGGACTCACAAACTGTTCAAGATTACACTTTA
>JABUQX010051871.1:40000-47583 GCA_015478945.1 Trachelipus rathkii
ACAGCACATGAAGAATAATAGCATGACTAACAAAACGCACTTGAATGTATGAAGACAACGAAAAATTCAGCCCATTGAGGCATGAGACGGTCATCGCGTGTCGGGACGAAAATTAGCTGTTCCTTTTTAAAATGTCTTTCATTAAAAGCAAAAAATTGTCTTTAACATATGTTTTTTTAATTTGTGTCACATTATAATATAAAATGAGTGACAGAAAGCACTAATACTAAAAAGATATCCATAGGGCTTCCTCTCTAAAGTAAATATATCATAAAAAAAAAAGTATTTCTTAAATATATGATATATATATATATATATATTATATATATAATATATATATATATATATATAATATATAATATATATATATATATTATATATATCTATTATATATAATATATAAATAATTATAATATATATATATATATATATATATATATCTATATATATATATATTAGTATTTATATATATATTTAATACAACTTATTCTTCTAGAAAATCCATTATTTTCTAAAAATTTCTTTCGAAAATATATATTTAATTGTATTAATTAAATGTATTCCTTTTTTTAATAATTTAAATTATTAATTAATTGCATTATATTTAATTTTCATCCTAAGTTTTTAAGAACTTTCATGTTTTTGAATTACTTTCTAATTTCTAGCTAACACCGCGGCCCGGCACCGCCCGGCCGCCCAGGCCCCGCTTCCGGCCCGGCTAAATGTGGCGGCAGCCATGGCCCTGGCAAAATTCCCGCCCCGGTCGGTCCGCTATCGACCACTATATATGATATAATATATATATATATATAATATATATATTAATATATATTATATATATATATATATATAATATATATATATTATATAATATATATATATAATATATATTTATATATATATTATATATATTATATATATATAATAATAAGGTGGCGGTCCTCGTGGTTCTTGTGCAAGGGGGTGCTGCTTTTATAATATATAATATATATATATAGTATATATAGTATATATATATATATAATATATATATATATATATATAATATATAATATTAAATATAAATATAATATAAGTATATATATAAATATTATTATAATTATTATATATATGCCAATCTCTGAGAGAGCCACAATCCATATCTCAAACTACAATAGCTATCGGGAAAAAGAATACATTGTTGAAATCCTGGTAAAAATTTTAGGTGAAAAATAAATGTATAAAAAAAAAAAAAAAAAAAAACACTACAATAGCTACAGGGAAAAGGAGTACATTTTTGGAATCCTGTAAATTTTTAGTTAAGAAAATTAAAAGGAAAAGAAAGAAAATAACACTTGGCGTATTTTTTTTGGGGGGAAGGCTCGAGCCGGCGGAGGGACAGATTCAGTACTATATATAGATTATATATATATATATTATATAAAATATATATTATAATATATAATCTATATTATATTTATAGATATCGATTATATATATAAATGTATAGCGGTACATAAATATAATATTATATATTAGTTAATTTTCAAGTTCAATTAATAGTTTAAATATATTCGAGCCGCGGGAACACAGGGGGACGTTTCCCAATACCCCGTAGGGAGGGGCGGAGGAACCCCCGTTTTCCTCATTCTCAATATTATCTTATATTGATTGGTTGTTCGGAGACACTCCCGAGGGGGGGGAATTTGTCCTACCGCGTAGTTCCCCGGAAGGCCGAGAGACCCCGACTCCTGCATCGGTGCGGTATATACTTGGGGTATTCTTAGTTAAAAAACAAAAAACAAAATATATATAGAAACGTCTATTTATTTTAACGAGTATCGTATCTAAATAGGCTTTTAATAACAAAAATTTTTTATTTATTTATTTATTTATTTAATTTTTAACATTTACCTTACTATAATTTAAATCAGGATCCAAAATATGTATTCCTTTTCGCTGTTAGCTATTGTATCGCTGAGCCACGTCCTCTTTTTTATTTATTTATTTATTTATTTTTTTCTTTCTTTTTTTTATTTTTTTTTTCAACTTTTTAACATTTTCCGCAACTAAAATTAGATCTAGCATTCCAGCAAATGTATTCTTTCTCGTAGCTTGTTGTAGTTGTTTTGAGATTATGTTGTGGCTCTTCTAGAGCCTGACCATATATATATAGTATATATATAGATATTATATATATATATATAATATATATATAATATATATATTCATATATAATATATACTATATATAGTATATAATTAGTATATATTTAAATTATATATTATATATATATTTATATATATAATATATATAAGCTACATTATTGCGAATGAAATGTTTTGAAAAACGATCCGTTAAATGCCAAAAATGATCGGAAACTCTAAAGAGGATATGTGACGTTCAAAATAAGAAAAAAAATTTATAGGCAGAACAAATTCACTTTTGTTCCAGCTTACCTTTATTAAGCTACGATCACGGTGACACATCTCGCTCGGATTACATAAGTAAAAATATACGGTAAAGAGCTATTTTGGGAACAAAGAATTTTTGAAGTTCCCATTACTGTATTTTCTATGGACTATAAATTTTCGACAGAAAATTTTGTATATATATATATATTAATATATTAAATATATATATATATATAGTATATATATATATATATATATATATATAATATATAATTTATATAATAAATATATAATTATATATATTTAGTATTATATTAACTTAGTAGTTAGGGGTGCACAACAGCATTTTCAGCAGCGCGACTGCGTAAGATTTACGGCTAAATCCTGGAATGGCTAGGTAATATTTTTATTAATTTTTTTTTGTCTGGAATCCGTGGTATAGTTTTTTAACGTAAGATTTTTATTTCGGACTCGGAGCTGAGCCTGAGCTGAGCGAGCCTGAGCCGAGCTGACTCGATTCGAACGCGTTTTGCCGCAGTTTTCCGCGTTATAGGGTAGTTCAATGCGTTTTTCTACGATTTCAAGTATTTTTCGCGATGAATTTAATCAGGTAGAGTGGCACTGCATTTAAACTATTATTTTATCCTTTGTCTTCTTGAAGGTGAAAATTTTTGAACAAACTGTCCATAATATTTTATCACTTTGACAGTCGGAAGCGGGGTGAGATCATTCCGAAGAGTGAAGGATTTAGGAATATCTACTTATCACTGAAAAGGGAAAATGATATTATATAAACAATACAAACACACACACACAACAAAACAAAAATAAAAAAAAACCACAAAAAAACAAAATAACAAAAAAAAAATTTGTAAAAAATTTTTTATAAAAAATATATATATATATATTATAATAATATATATATAATAATCTATTATATATTATATATATATATATATCTAATAATATATATATATATTAATTTATAAGCTATATACGAACAATACAACACACGAGCACACACACGCACACCCAACACATACACATATATGATTAATATATTATATATTATATATATATATATATTAATATATATATATATATATATATAATATATTATAGTAATAATATATATTATATATAATACTTTGGTTTAATGTATCCAAGATGATCAGAACAGCACAGGCAACAACAACATCACAACAACACACATACACCACACACACACACAACACACACATATATAGTATATATATTTATATATATATTATAAATAATATATATTATATATATATATAATATATATATATATATTAGTTATATATATATAGATATATCATATATATAATATATATACTTTATTTTAATTATATATATAATATTATATATATATAATATATATTATAATAATATATATATATAATTATATATATACTATTAGATATATATAGTATATATATATATAATTATATATATATATATATATATATTAATTAAGCTCTATACGAAACAGTACACATATACATGACATACATAGACACACAAATAAACATCACAATGCAACACACACACATTACACATATATATACTATATATATATATATATATATTATATTATATATATATATTTATTATATATATATATCTATATATATATATAATATATATAATATAAAATATTATTTATATATATTCAAGTCTATAGGCCGACTTCATTTTGATTCCTAAATCGTTTCATATTTAATTATATAACATTTTTCGTTTTCTAATGTATTTTGTTAAAAGTTAATGTTTATTTACTTATTTATTTTAATTTTATTCTTTTTTATTTTTATTTAAAAAAATAAAGACTTTAATTTTTCAAAACTTTTTTTTATTTTATTATGTCTGTAATACTTATATTTTGACTCAAATACATTATCTTATACTTTGATATATATGATAGAAAATTTGTATTACATACCTAAAGCATGTAACAATCAGGTAAATCAACTTCATCTCCAGCACCCTCAGCTACCCTCCGTGATCTATTTGATCTATTGCTACTATTGATCTATTGATTCAAGTCATATTTGATAAGTCATTTTGTCATAAACGCAGAACAATTATTATTATTGGACAATTATTTATTTGCAAATTCTTTGAAACGTTTCATATATCGTTTAACATAACACAAAAACTCTTATTTATTTTTAATTTTATGTATTTAAAATTTATAAATTTTGTAAGTTTTTCTTTTTAAGTGAAGTATTTTAGAGTTTTCATTTATTTTCAAATTTTCAATTGTGTAATTTCTTTTTTTTATTTATTTTGTGCTTCGATCCTTTAAACATTTTGTTGTTACGCTGAAACAATACATTTTTTTTTGGTTATAACTTAAAAGAATTTGTATTTTTACAATACCAGAGCAGTCAATCATAAAGTCAAACTAATCCATACCCTCTACCTTTCACATGATACATTGATCTTATTATCTCAATTTGATTCAAAGGCATATTCTGTATAACATAACACAATACTTTTTATTTATTTTTGTTTGTATTCTTTTAAAACATTTTGTTTTACTTCAAAAATTTATGTTCTTTTATGTTTATACATAAAAAATTTTGTATTTACATACCTAGAAGCAGTAAATCAGTAATCAGTAACAAACTATTCCTCCACAGCACTCCATCCTTCAGTGATTTATTGATTCTCATTGATCTATTGATGCAAGGAAAGATCTGCCTAGGGATTGACACAAAAACTTTATTTATTTTTTGTTTTGTTTTTTTAAACATTTTGTTTTTTTACTATAAAATTATTCCTTTTTGATGATTTATAACTAAAAAATTTGTATTTTACATACTCTAAAGCAGTAAATCAGTAAATCATAATCAACTACCCTGCCAGCCCACCTTTACCACTTCAGTGATCTATTGGATTCTTATTGAATCTTAATTGATTAATGTCATCATTGTCTAACATGCACAAACATTTATTCTATTTCTTGTTTTGTTTCTGTTAAACATTTTTTTGTTTTACTAAAAAAATATTATTTTTTTATGTTTTATAACTTAAAAAAAAATTTGTATTGTTACATACCCTAAAGCAGTAATCAGTAATTCAGTAATCAAACTGCTCAGCCGATCCCTCCACTTCAGTGATCTATTGATCTATGTGATTCTATTGATCTATTGATCATCAAGTCATATTTTTTTTGTATAGCATAACAAAAACTTTTTTATTTATTTCTTTGGTTCTTTAAACATTTGTTTTACTAAAAATTGTATGTCTTTTTAATGTAATTTTACATTAACATTGTATTATTTAACATACACTAAAGAGCAGTAAATCAAACAATACAGTAATCCAAACTTCCTCCAACCCCTCTCCCACCTGCAGTGGATCTAATTGATCTATTGATCTATTGATCTACTGGATTCAAGTCATATGTTTTATTAAAAGAATAACAAAAAACTTTTAATTTATTTTGTTTTGTTTGCTTTAAACTTTTTTTGTACTAAAAAAATTATTCTTTTTATTTTTATAAACTTAAAAAAATTTGTATTTTTACTCACCCTAAAGCAGTAAATCAGTAAATTCGAAGTAAAGCAGGTAAATCAGTAAAAACAGTAAATCAAACTACCTCATCAGTCCCTCCCACCCTTCGTGACTTTGATTCTAGCTTGATCTATTGATTCTAATGGATTCAAGGTCTATTTTTGTATAATAATACCAACTTTTATTTATTTTTGTTTTGTTTCCTTTAAATATTTTGTTTTACTAAAAAAATTATTCTTTTTTTGTTTAATAACTTAAAAAAATTTGTATTTTTACATACTTAAAGCAGTAAAATCAGTAAATCAGTAAATTCAAACTGTCCTCCATACCCTCCTAACCCCTCCCTGACGCATTGGTCAATTGATCCAGCGATCACGGATCTATTGATTTCATAGTCATATTTTGTAAACATAACACAAAACTTTTATTTATTTTGTTTATAAATATTATAAAAATTTTGCATTTTACATATCCCTATCCGCTAAAGCAGATAAATCATAATGTCGTAATCAGTAAATTCATGTAATCAAACTATCATCCAGCCCCTCACCCTTTCCATGATCTATGATCTATTGATTCTATTATCTATTGATTAAGTCATATTTTGTATAAATAAAAAAATTATTTGTTTTTGTTATAACTTAAAAATTTGCAATTTTTTACCTATCCTAATATTTCTTGCTGGATGAAGTGAGTAACGCTATTATTTGCGTAAATGCTGTAAACAAACTATCCGTTCCACGACCCTCCACCCTTCATGATCTATTTGATTCTTATGATGCTATTGATGCTATATGATCAAAGTCATATTGTTATAACATAGACAAAAAATTTTATTTATTTTTTTGTTTTGTTTCTTTAAACATTTTTTTGTTTAACTCGCAAAAAAATTGATTCTTTTATGTTTTTAGTAACCTTAGAAAAAGTTGTAATTGTTAAACTACCCTAAAGCAGTAATCAGGTAAATCAGTATAAACTGCCTCCATTACCACCCTTCATGATCCATTGATCTATTTGATCTATTGCTCTATTGATCAATTGATTCTTTTATATAACATAACACAAAATTTTTATTTATTTGTGTTATCACTTAAAAAATTGCATTTTTCATACCTAAATCCAGTATAATCAGTAAATCAGTAAATCGTAAAATCAAACTATCTATCCAGCACCCCCACCCCCTTCCAGATCTATGATCTAATGATCTATTGATCTATTCATTCAAGTACATATTTTGTATAACATACACAAAAAAACGTTTTATTTATTTTTGTTTTTGTTTCTTTAAGCATTTTGTTTTTACTAAAAAATTTATTCTTTTTATGTTATAACTTTAAAAAATTTGCATTTTTTACATACCTTAAAGCAGTAAATCAGTAAATCAGTAAATCAAACTGTCATCCAGTCACCCTCCTACCCATCCATGATCTATCGATCTATTGATCTATTGATCTATTGATCTATTGATTCAAGTCATATTTTGTATAACAACACAAACTTTTATTTATTTTGTGTTTTGTTTCTTTAAACATTTTTGTTTTTTACTAAAAATTTATTCTTTTTATGTTTATAACTTAAAAAATTTTGCATTTTTTTACTACCTATCAGCAGTAAATTCTAGTAATCATTTAATCAAACATCCAGCCA
>JABUQX010051872.1:0-10000 GCA_015478945.1 Trachelipus rathkii
AAAAGAAGATAGATTTCAAATATCCAATGCGATGTGAAAAAACTCTAAAGAAGGAGTAATTACCTTTATATATATAATATAATATTATATATAAATATATATATATAATATAATATTATAATTATATATATATATATATATAAATTATATATATATGATAATATATATTATAATATAATATAATATACGTATACCGATGATTTCACGTTTCTGATTTCATAACACACAGAATTTTGTTTTGAATAATCAGTGAACAAGCTTTCCCTAGCGTTATTGTTACACGTTTTAAACTTAATTAAACTCTTTTGGCGAAGCTAATCACAAAAGTTCTCAATTAAGATGATACAGATCTAATGTCCCATCCATCTACCACAGGTATTTGCTAGTGTGCAATATTCTGCTTACAAACTTCTAAGTAAGAATTGATATTGAAATCCTTAACTTGAAAAGTTATATATTCCCTGTATTATGTGTTATATTATGTATATATATACGTAAATATATATATATATATATATAATTATATATATATATATATATTATAATCTATATAATAATTATATATATATATATATATTATATATATAATATATACTATATATATATATATATGCTCTTGTTGTGGTATAATGAGGCGAAAAGTCACAAATTTCCCGGGAGTTGGGAAAACAAATTCAAGTAACTCAAGTTATTAATACTTCTGGAAAGGGTTTCTCAACTAAAATTTGTATAGGTTTTACAGGATGGTACTATCAAATACTTAAAAACATATTGTACAAAACTATTTCCAGTCATAATTTAATAAACAATTTAAAATGAATTTTGCTTAACTGTAATTGCAAATTACTGGTATTCGAGAAGGCTTTGAACTGATGATTGCCTTTATCCTTCGTTTTTCAACATTGAGAATAACGCATTGGCTTTTTTGTCTGTCATCTATTCTTGCTCAAGAAGTCATGCATATATGCTTATAATATTGTGGTCTTCTTTTTTCTGAATTTAGTGAGAAATTGTTGTACTCTTTTTGTGTGTACATAAATCGTGTTGTTGTACGTCGATGTAATTTTGTGTATGCCAGAGAGTTGTTATGATGCCTTCAATGTCTCCTATAATTGTTTGCAAGATTTTTAAGCTGTTTCGAACATGAAAACTAAATGTCTAAGTATGAACCGCAATGTGGAGCATCGACCTTCAAGTATTCTTTCTAATTGCCATGTTCCGAAGAATTAAACAAATACTTGCTCTTAAAAATACTAGCACCTTCCTTCTACAAAATGTTAATCTCGAATATTATAAAGTAAGCTAATGTTTTTAACTCCTGCTAAGCAGTATGCAATATCTTGCTTGTTATCATGAAGGAAGTAAAACTTTTGTGACGTCACTACTGTTGTAATCTTGCTTTGAATACAATCATCTACATATTTGAGTTAATTTAATTCTAAAAATATAGTCATATATATAAATATATATATTATAATATATATATATATAATAATATATATATAATATCTATATTATTGTATATATAGTAGTATATATATAGATTATATATATATACGCCGCAAGGAAATAAGCGGTGGGTTTTTTTTCGGGGTCGAGCCCCCACACTCCGAAATTTCCAAAGAGTGAATGTTTTTACAAATTCTATTATATATATACTAGTATAATATATATATATATATATTATATATATTATATATAATATAATATATAATCTATTATATATATAATATAGGTATATATATATATACAACTCTTCTCATATATATATTTTATATTATATATAGTATAATATATTATATGTATATATATATATTAGTATATATATGTATAATATATACATATATTATATATATTATAGTATATATATATAATAGTATAGCATATAATTTATTATATATATATATACAAGTTGTATGTATGTATTATATATCATAGTATATACTATATAGTATATATTTATATATGATATATAGTATTTATATATTACTATATATATATATATAATGTATATATATAGTAATATATATACTTTAATATTATAATATATTATAAATTATATATTATATATTAATTATATATATTATATGAGTATATATATATATATATTATATTATATAATGATATATATATTATAATATATATATATTATATTATAGACAAATCTCTCATATATACATATTATATAATATATATATAATTATATATATATATAATATATATATAATATCATATATATATATGTATAATCGGTATATATATATATTATATATATATATAATTATATAGTATATATCATATATGATTATAATCATCATATATTTATGATATATCTATTATATTATATATATATATGTATTATTATCTACTTATTCAAGAATTGCAACCTGAAAGGAATTTTTACGATACAACCTTTCGTGCTGAAGCCATAATATTTCGAATTAAGAATGAATAAATTACTAGAAAAAAAAAAATAAATAAAAAAAAAAAAAAAAAAAAAAACAGTTAACTTTGAATTGATAAATGTTAACTTTGTTCAATGCCAACTAAATATTACGCAAAATTGGAAATTATCAAGCATAAGTAAATTGCAGATACGTAAACAACTTAACTTTTACAAACTGAACTTCTATTCCAATTAGTCCAATTTTATTGATTTGAAATTCGTTAGTGTTTCAACACCGGTGTAATTAGAGTTAATACCACCGGCCTCTTAGTATAGGTAGTTTAAATAATTCCTTTACGCATCGATTGACTATAATTTACGAAAGATCAGCGAAGATAAAGTTGACTTTGAAGATTAAGCGTTGAGTTTAATGAAAATAAACAGCGCTTACACCAGCACTTGATAAGTTTACATTTTAATCATCGTTTATAAGGCCTTAGTGATCATTATCGATTTTAACACTGTTTTTATATCTAACACTTAACAAAAATAGGAAGATGGTTCTATTTAAAAGCATCCACTTTCTTTCGAACGACAAATTAGTAAACTTTTTTACAGCACCAGTTCAATATCAGCGACTTGACAGTACGAGGTCGAAAACGTAAAAAGCTTTGATTTTGAATAAAATCCAAGCACACTACAACTCCCACGTGATTTAATTCCTCAAGATGTTCGGTTGCATGATTCCAATCATTTACAATTTAAAAACACATCAATCCTTTATAGGATAAATATAGGATTGCAAGAGTTATATAATTGAAATACATTACGAATTTGAGACCAACAAGTCATATTCAATACGGTCAATTTTCTTTACGAAATATTTTAAGCTCTCGATTCGCATTCCAATTTTAATAATATAATTAGTATACCTCTCTATATGCTATTAGATATATATATATATATATAGTTATATAATTATATAATATATCATCACTTATATATAATTACCATAGATATACACTCTATCACCGCATTAATTATATAGTTTATAATTAGTCCTGAAAATTTATCATTTTGTATTATTTTAATGTTAGGGAATAAGGTATGATAGTCTGATAACTCTAATCATAGGTAATTTAGAGAAAAAAGTTGAAATCCTTGCACTTGAAGTATATACCGCAGACTACCGAATTATAAAAACACTCTTCTCTGATCATAGCAAATTACCCTATCATAAAAGATGAATCATTAAGCCAATAAATAATAATATTAAAATTTCTAATTCTAATAATCTCGTTACAATCGCGGAAAATATATTTAATATTAATTAACACAAATACAACAAATTGAATATCTTAGTATTTTTAATTCAGAAATTAATAGTTTTAATAAACGTTCTTGATGATTAATATAACCTAGAACTATTTTTAATTTGGTATTGAAAAATGTATATTATTCTTTCTACATTATTGCAAGCAGTTTAGCTTGAAAATCGCTTCAGTTCAAAATTTTTAAGATCGTCAACTAATGTTCGTTCATTGTTTATCACTGTAAAAGAATAAAACCTGGGTTTAAGAACTCTATGTAGTTATATCGTTAAATTATTGAATGCATTACGTTACCGGAATAAATCATACACAGTCTACTCATTTGCATAACGTGTTGCAGATATAATATAGATTTAGGGTATAGATTAATTATTGTTTGCAACCTCTGCTGAAAATCTGCGGTTCCACGCAATAGCAACAGGCATCCTCCAAGACCAGTACAAACATGTTCCGGACCATGATTGGCTACCTTTTTATATACCTATTCTTCTTTTGTTATTTATCTTTTTATCTTTTTTTTAATGTCTTATACGTTTTAACGGGGGGGTCGCCAAAAATTGTCCTATTCGAGGTGTACAAACTTAATAGGCAAAGCTTTTCTTATTATGATCCGCATGTGGGAACGTAAAGAGCAGGTCTTCATACCACTTGAGTCAATCGCTCTAGTACCCGCCGTTCACCGTCTAATACACCCATACACCACTCTATGTCCTCATTAACTACTTTGCATCATTAATTAAGTGTATAATACCCGTTTATTAAAGATCACGTTTATAGATTTTAGAGGAGCTAAAAAGATGATATTGAATAACATATTTTAATACTCCAATTGACAAATTGGGTTTGACTCGGAAAATAAACGCGTGAGGAAAGTAAATGGAAAAGTCGGAGTCGCGGAGAAAGAAGTTTTACTGAATGATGCTAGGTAAAATCACCAGAAAGCACATGGTCAGAAACGTGTCGGTGAGAAAAGGTTGGAGTGTGCGTCAGTAATAAAGCATGGATCAGCAAGCTGAGGTCACTTGAGACACTCTGCAGAAATACGGGGTAAGATGTGGAGAATGTATGGGTGGACCTAAGAAAGAAAGAATGATAGCTTGTGGGGAGTACTCTTGAGAACTGAGAGAGAGTCCTTGACACTCACCACGCGAGCAAGCGACCGTGGAAGATGCTGGCTCCGTTGAAAGGGCCGTCGGCTTATCTGATGCTTAGAATCTGAAAGACTGTCGTAAGTAATGACTATACGGTATATATTATATATATATATATATATATATATATATATATATTAATTATAATTATATATATATATAGATATATATATATATTTATTATAATATATATTTATATATAATATACATATATATAGTATAATATATATATATCCTCACGTTCCAGCCACATTCTGCTTGCGTCTCGTCCGGACTGGTATATAAATATATATATATATAATATCATATATATATATATTATATATCTATTATATAGTATATATATAACTATATATATATAATATATATAAATAATATATATATATATATATATTATATAATATATATATATATATATATATATATAATACTCATATACAATATGATATACCATCATCACCCCTAAACTATATATATATATATATTCCGTATATATATAGATGGTATATAAATATAGTATAATATTATATAATAATAATATATATATAATATATAAGTATATATATATTATATATATAATATATAATTATATATATTATATATATTTGCATTTTTATTGCGTGATACACTTGCTTTAATATAAGGAAGACATTCAATAATAAATCAGTGACATTGGCAGAACTAAATAATTCAATGGTACATAAACTGAGATGGAAAAAATATTTCTTTTCCTTTTTAATGTTTTCACATTCTTTTTAAAAAAAAAAAAACATATTTCTTTTTCCATTTAATGTTTCTATTTTTTTTCAACATTTTTTTATTTTTTTTTAAATATTTTTTTTCCACACTTTTTTCCCTTTACTCATTCTTGAAAATGACAGTGTTATTATGCTAACGTCATATACTACTTTCACACACACGACATACAACACACACACACACACTATATAGATATATATTATAGTTATTATAATTACATATAATATCGTTCTCCATATAAAAATTTAAACATGATATATATATAATATATATATATATATGCAGTATGTGTGTGTGTGTGTGTGTGTGTGTGTATGTGGAAGGGTGTGTGGGTGTGGGTGAGTGTGTGGATGTGGGTGTGGGTGTGGGTGGATGTGGGTGTGTGTGTGTTTCAAGTTTCATACATCAATATACCGGAAACCCACCTCAGCATCATTGGGAACTAGTTATTTCAAGCTTCTATCCCCTTTACGAATATAAACGGTGCAGGCACTTCTGCTGTAGAATAGAAAGAGCATATAAAATTTCTTCCAATTGGTTATCCTTTCAAAAAGAAATGGACTTTTTAAAAACTTTCTTTACAATAAATCTATTTCCCCAAAAATATTTTCGATAAGACATTGGGCTCTTGCTTGACTAATTTATTCCGTCCAAAAACCCCATCGTACGATGTACCAAAAGAAAAAATCTACTTAAAGCTACCATACCTTGGATCCCGCTCTATAGACCTGGTCAGGTTACTTAAAGAAATTTTAACACCATCTTTTCCACAATGTGACTTCAGATTTGTTTGCGTTAATTCCCATAGTATATGCTCGTACTTCAGCTCCAAAGAGATGCTCCCTTCCTTGCTTAAATCCTGTGTTGTATACAAATATTTGTGTGCAGACTGTAATACCTGCTACGTAGGTGAAACTATCCTACAATTAATGATTAGGATATCTAAGCACAGAGGTCTCTCTTTTCGTACAGGTCGGCCCTTATCCAATCCCGAATATTCCGCACAATCTATGTGTTTTTTACGCTCCCTGAGTCCACGGTCTCTTTGAAGGGGTATTTATTTGCTTCGCTCCTCTCATTCCATCAAAACTACTGTCTGGTGTAATGGAATGAGTGACTGCCTTCACCAAAACGTTGATTTGCACGCTTCAAAACCATATCTAGTGGTTTAAAATTCATTAATTATATTATTATTATTATTATTATTATTATATTATATTATATATCACCTCATTATTATTATATATATATAATATTATCATTATTTATTGATAATTTATTATTATTATTATTATTCCATTAATATTTATTTTGTTCATAGTTGTGCTCTTTGTCATTTTAATTTTTAAATAATTATCTAGTCACGTTTATTTTTATTTAATTATCAGTATACAACACAATATTCATGTTCAGCTTTTTGTTGATTTTATATATTTTTAGCTAGATTTTGTTTCGATATGATGTGCAAAAATCATGTTTTTAATTTTATCAAGTTCGATTCATGTTTTTTTATATATTTAATGTGAATTGTCAATTCAGCTTTTTTAATTACACTCGACTGCATGATTTATCATTATTTCTGATTACGTCTGATATTTAATATTAATTAAAAATTAATATTGTGAATAATTTTTAGTTCCTATATTTATCGCCTTTTTATCCTTCATAAACAGATTAAGATTCTTGGAACTCATTTAAGAAACTGTTCAAGCGTCAAGCTTATGATAATCATAGTTATATATATATAATAATATATATATATATATATATATAATAATATAAATAAATATAGTATATATATATATATATATATTATATATATAATAAAAATATATATATTATAATATATATATTATTATCAATACTATATATAGTACATATATATATTATATATATATAGTTATATATATATATAGTATATATATATATAATAAGTATAATAAATATATATAATATTAATATATAATATATATCATAATATATTATAATAAAGTATGAAAAATTATGATAAGATTTCTTTGCTATTAAACTTAAAACAATATAAATTTTATTTCATATTAAATTTTTTTTCATCTTGACTCCCTTAACAGCAAAATGACTGATAACTCCTCGTTTATATATGTGTAGCCAATGATCAACACTCTTAAAGTCACGTTCTGTTAGTCTTTCTTCTCTTGTAGAATTGAAAAAGTATGTTTGAGATTTCCTTCAGGTCTACAGAAATAATCATTTGGAGTGCGCTTTTGAGTAGTAAATGCTATACTTCTTAACAATCCAAGATGAGCTCTTACAGATCAATTTTAACAAGATTCGTAAAAATCGGTTTAGAGATATTGCGATGGCAATGACTGACTTACAAAGATGCGGAATGCGAGATGCGGATATTTTGCAAATCAACTATCCACGTATTGCTGTATCGAATAGCGTAGTTTCAGTTTTAGAGTTAGCCACAGGTAACTTCATATATTATATAATATATATATATAATATTTATCAGTATAATATATATATATATATAATATATAATTATATAATAATATTATTTATATATATATATATATATATAATATATATATCTATATATATATATATTATTACCAGAGTGCACGGACACTTTACAGTTTTACCCAACTCTTTGCGCATGCACCAACCTCTTTCCCTATGCCTCCCACCCATTGCGAAAAATGTATATTATTATGCTTGAAATTAATAATTACTCAAATATTCTTCAAAAACAAAAGCACTGAGCCCTTCAGGGAAGATTTGCTTTTCGTTTAGTCGTGATTGAGATCTCATCAACTGAAAGACATCACTAGCTAATGTTGAACGGCATGCTAACAAATCCCTGGCGATTTCTGAAGAATGTGAAAACTTTTAGAATTATCGCGTCCACCATAAACCAAAGGATCATTTATCTATTCACAAGCTTTCTTTCGCTTTCGATACTCTCGATCAATGATAGTGTCTTTTGATACCTCTGAACAAGAGCTAGATTTGTGCTAGAAGCCTAAAAAACGTTCCTTCTGGATTCAGCAGAATATTTGCTAACAGATGGTAATGTGTCTGTTTCTGTTGATCTTTTGCTTTTTTAAATTGTGCTGGTGTATTTCTGCCTTTACAGCATCTCTTCACATAGGCATCCTAAATTAATTCTAACCCTCTGTAAAACACGTTGGTTCAACGAATTTTGTATGCAGTCGTATGCTATATATATATATTATATAATATATATATATAAGTAGTATATATTATATAATATAATATATATATATATATATATAGTATATATATTATATATATATAGATATATATGCGCAATATAATATTTATATATATATTATATAATATATATATATATATATAATATATATATTAATATATTTATATATTATGTAAATATATATAGATATATATAGCTATATTATAACTGATTTATGGTTTTCCCGCACTCAAGTACTACGGGGAAACTTGAGTGTGGCTTGAACATATTCCAAGGCATTTTGACCGGTATGGCACGCGTCGCTGCTCTCCAAGCTCCTCTCCTTTGTGTTTCCTCCTTCTCTTTTGCTTACTTATGTCTTAGTTTCTTTCAAATCGCATCAATAGTCGCTGTTAGTTGATTTGGGTCGACTTCTTTTCTTCATTTAAACTCAATGGTGTTCTCAGGGTTCTGTCTTATCTCACTTTATTTCCTAACCTTCCATTAATGATCCTTCTACCTGCAACATCTAACTCTATCTACCTCGTTAATGCCGATGACTTCGACCCTTCATTCTTCTACTCATTCAAATCTTGCTCCCTCTTTTACTTATAGAATGCCTCTCGTCTTTACTCTTCCGATCCATGCTCGCTGATGCTAGATTAAATTTTCGGGTGGGGTCGTCTCAAGCCTGTGAAAATTTCAATTCTTTAAAAACCAACTTCTACAAATCATCACACCCTCTAAACAACCTTCTAACTTTCTATCTCTTTCGAAGGTTCTCTCTCGTCTCTCTGTTGACAATATAAACATGTTTGGCCTTAACTACATAAACAAAAAAATGTCTGGAAACCTCACATCACAACGTGTGCTAGGGTGGCCTCAAAGAAACGCGGGACGTTCGTGTTTAGACTGTGCGAGGCTTTTTTTCCTCTTCTTCAGTTGCTCCATACTAGCAAGAGTCTTCATCCCTCTTTTATGGATACTGCTCTCATATCTTGGGGGGCTCTGGTTCACCTGGCTTTTGATTAGGGTCGAGTCAAAGGCCTAAAAGGCTTAATAAACTGTCTGCCCTTCAGTTCACTTGCGCGCGACTGTTGGTGCTATACTATTTTCATAGTACCGCAGCGGCATGTTGCCTCGAGGGAGCTTATCACTGCCGTATCCAGCCACC